>DWDX01000433.1:0-27211 GCA_018245675.1 Agara michaeli
ATTAAGGCCGCCGGATGTGTCGGAGATAAGTGGAGCACATTTGAATTATAAGATTAATGAGGTTTTAGTTTCTCGCCGCGCTCCGCATACTAATATTATGACTGTAATAGCATAGTATTAATTAAATAACGAAATTGATTAGAATTCGTATAATTTTATCTTCGATACGCAGAAAACCTCGTAATCTGTATTGTTTTTGGTTAACTACCGGTTACTGTAAATCTAATCGAATTCCAGTGTCTATCTTACAATTCCTTTGTTGACATTTTTCGCCATCGACCCTGGTTGTACCACAATAACAGCCAATCGTAATAATTGTTTCGCAAATCAATAGTGTAGTTAATCAGAAGTCAGATGACAACGCGCATAACGTGCAGTAGAGCTTCGCACACAGCGACCTTTTTTCACGGTGACTTATTGCCTACTATTAAGTACTACACAATCATAGCGATCGGCACTGGAAGAATAAAAAAACTCATTGCATCCTGAAATTAATTTCAAAAAGGTTGTATCTGTCGGCCGAGTGACCAAAATTTGCCCTTTGACAATCGCATCTGGAGTGTCGTTCGCTGATACTATGTATATATTGCTATATTAAATGTTTTCTTGCCACTCACTCGGCTTCCTCCCATTTTATGTCTTCATCGCATTCGACTAGGTGACACAGAGTTGCTGTAACGTACAGTCGCAGTGGGCGCAGGGCCTAAGCGCCAGCTAACATGTTCGTAGTGGCGCGGTCGCCTTGAGGCGGCCGTTATCCTCTGACCGCGATACGAGACCAGCCAGCACCTTTATCGCAGACAGTACCTTTGCTCACGCGTACAGATACAAGTAAATTCAAAGGGCAAACTTATTGGCTTCCATCTCAAATATACCCATGGCACACAATTATTATCTGCGTTAATTAAGAGAAATGCTTTTACCCTTTTAGCGTGACTTGAAATGATATTTTGAACATCATAATTTCATATAGTATTTTGAAAATAACTTGTATTTTATTTATATATTTGGAACTTAAAATAAGAGATTTCACTTTTCTTATATTTTCCTAAAACCGTTAATACATATAAATCGATCAAGAGCTAATTCTTTAATTTAAAATTATTGCAAATTGCGAAAACGATACGTTTTAAACTGAATGAATATTTTAGTATGAGCACGACTATAGTAACTATATAAGAAAATAGGTTTTACACTTCAGTTCTTATTGCATCAATAATTAATCTATTCAAATCATACTGGCATATAATTCTATTTGACATCTAGAAAAAAAAACATTTTATCAATCTTTCACATACGCATACGTCGTTTTACGCGATCTATCTCACGACATTATATTGAATTTAAATCGAAGCATATAATATGTCATGCAACTTGCTGTGTTAGGTATCTAACATGTTTATTGTTGAACTACGTTCGCCTTGACGCGGCCGTTATCCTCTGACCGCGATACGAGGCTTATCGTTAGCTGTACCTTTACCTATGAGTACAGATACGCGCAATCGTACCATTGCTAGTGTCAGACGCGCTAGTCTTCGACATGTTTCAGCAACTATTTATGTACTTAAAATTCTACCCACGTTCTCATGGTAATAAAAACCAAGAATGCGATGTAACTTATTTGTACATTGTACATTCAATAGCTAAAAACCAAAGCAAAAGCAATGCTAAAAGCTATCTAATATAAATTTGAAATAACATTCGTATATACTATATGTTTTATAGTAACCTTACGTATTATGATTGAATCGGTCAGATGTTTATTGGATTTTTAGAGAAATAAACTCAGCCTCGTGCACATTTAATCGGCTTTGCCGTGTTTTTATATATTTTACACGCTTATTTAAGCTGTCTCTGCCGCAATAAATCAATCAAGGTGATGTGAGCCGATGTATATTTTTTAAGTCAATCTGTAAAGATCGCATATAAATTGGCTATCGACGTTCAACAGACGCAGTGAATATGTAACAATTAACAAATATCATAAACATGATATCTAAAAACTATACTCTCACGTGTATTAGCGATTAATTATAAATGTTTAAATTTGTTGAGTTTATTTATCACGGTATGCAGAGCAAGCAAAGCAGTGATTATTGAAATGTCATCGAGTAATGTTGTGTAGGTTGTAGACGGCTTAATCAGAAGGCAGCACTTGTCATTGTAAGATTCTGGTCAGTTTTATTTAAAACTTTGTACGGAACATTTAAAATTATAAAATACTTACACTGTTTGATTTTGGGAGAATCCGTTATACATTTAATTCATTTAACTCGCTCGGATCTGCATGTGATCTAAGAAATATTAATATCGATTTAAAACCAAAACGCATTTTTGCACTGTGCCCGACTGTACCTATGAATGTTTACTTATGTTTGTGTGCATTCAATGGCCGAGAATTCGAGATAAAACTCCGTTTAAACGATCCACGCATACCATTTTTAGTTTTAAAATCACATCTATTTATACAATTATAATCTTGCTTAGTATACAAATTATCACGTAATTGTATTACTACGTAAATATGTAAGCAAGTGCGCTTATCAGTATCAATAAGAATCTAATGAGGAAAACTGTGTTCATTGTATTCACTATGATTGAATAGAAATATTTACAATAGTATAGTTACTGCAGTAGTGTGTACTAGTATTTGCTTATCTTAGCGCTGTCTTTGTAAGGATCTCACAAATTTGTTAGGTAATGACTTTTTCAATTAAACAGAAATATCGTATAAAGATAAGAGACGAGTCCGAGCATGGCACGATGTACCAAAAAACTAAATTATGAGTTAAAAAATGACCAAGCAGTTAAACAGTGCTTATAAATATCTTATTTTTTCAGTTGTCGCAGAAATAAGTTACCACAATTTTTAAGGTGAATAGAGTAGATACCGAGTAGGTTGACGCGACTTCTAAGGACTGTAAGAACTTAATTATACTGTTAGTGTAACTAATAGTAGGTACTGTTAGTTCAAATCAGTTGTTACAAATAGGTGTTGATAATAATATTAGTATTCATTAGCAACAAGACTGCGGAATAGGATTGTTAGTAATCATTCGTTCATTTAGTATTCTTTAGTGTTAATGATATTAGATGTTGATCAAAGATATGTTGCTACTCATGAGGACTGAATTCTCGTCCGGAGCTTCACGTATGTTTATTAAAGGTACACCAATCTATGTATATATATATATATATATCCAAAGTAGCTAGATAATGTTCAATAAGTCATAATATCCGAATGGGGTCATCTTCCATGCCCGTCATTGCATTTGATAATAACGATTACAATAAACGCATTGGCGCCAATAAATAGAACCTCAATTATATTGTAGGCGGACGTGGGTGTACGGCAGATTTATTTACAGCTGTACAAAATTATTGATCCAACCAAACTCATCTAAGTGAAACACATTTATAACGTTTATTTTCCTACTTATACGTAACGTAAACTATTACTTGAAACGCCTACATTGATCGCTTCAGTTACTATTATTTACTCATCCTAAGTCTTATATTTTATTTTTATATATCCATTTGTCTCATAATTTATTTAAGCATGTGTGTCTAGTAGGTATTTTGTAATATGATGTGTACACCATACCTTTTTCATATTTGCTTGTTACATTCAAATGCAAAGGTTGTCTGGTCGAGATCGCTATCTTGCGACAAGATCGCTTTTAGGCAACGTACTATTTTACTGGCCTGCTAGTAAAGATGTAACCCTAACTACTGAACCGGGAGTCGTCGGTTCTACTCTCGTTGAACGGAAATATTCATGTGATTAGTACCTACCTAGTCATGTCTAGAGTAAAATAATTTACGTAAGTATATATTTCGAAATGTACTTATATATTAGTTTATTAGCTGTCTGGTCTGTATAGTACCGAATCTTACTCAATCGTAACCGACCGTGTGTGAGTTTAGAAGTTTGTTTTAAATTACGTTGTTTAAATTTTGACAGTGTGTTAACTGAGAACATTGTTTTGACTTACGTCTTAGGTACGCATTGGAAAATTTATTGTTTTATTACATTTTATATGAAACGTAGGGTTGTTGTGTTGTGATTCAGCTATTGAACAATTATGCGTAACCACCGAATGGTTTTAGGTATTCAAGTGCATTGTTACAAATCACAACATGTGTCTCATTAAAATATTATGTGTCCTTTATCCATGTGACGGTGTAACAAAATAGGTGTTTGAACAAAACAACACGCAAGGTGTTTAAAATTCAAGGATAATTGAAAGAGATTCCAGCTATGACGTTTAAAAAAAACTAGCTTGTGAATTCAAAACGCGAATTCGGTACGTGCCTGCAGTGTAAAGCCTCACCATTCACGACACCGGTTACAACAGCGAATGAAATGCAAATTTGGCGCCGCGTCTTAATGAAAAATAGCGCACGCCAGAAACGCTGCTGAGTTTTACTTATTTATTTTTAAACTTTATACCGAAACTAAACAGTTCTCGCCAACAGTATAATTCGTATAATTTACTCATTAATTCAGACTTTTCGTAAACAAAAACTGTGGTAAACTCGTGGTAAGACAATGCTTATAATCAATGAGCTGAAATTATGTCATACGCTCAAATTCATAGTTCTATACTAATGTTATAAATGCGTAAGTTTTTTTGTCCTTCTTTCACGTCAATACGGAGAAACGGATACAGGTAACTCTTGGTATGGTGATAGTTTAAAAGCTGTGAAATGAAAAAGACTTTGTTTTCGCGGAAGACACATTTTAAACAAATAAGCGCTCTAGATGGCGTGACGAGACCCAACGGTATGACGTATGAACAAAAATAATCTTTCGACCTCGCGGGCGAATGGCATGTAACAGCCAATATCAGTACAAATGCTAGCTAAATACAAACTTACTTATATGTAACACAATATTTAAATAGGTTACTTTTACCACACATTCCTGACATAGATTACTATGCTTTCTGCCGTTTTTTCCAAGTGTACGTTGTCACATCCATTTCGTACAGTAGCCGAAACGAAGTGCTTTTCACTTCAGTCACTTCATTTATGCACTTTTGCGCGGAGTCTTCTTGACGCGACATCTTTTCACACTTAACCGATAATTAGAAGGATTAATTAATGAGATTTTTTGTTTAAACTACTCTTTACGGTATGCTCCAGGCTTCAACTGGGGATAGAAAACTTGGCAAAAAGCTTTTCAGAACGTGCCAGAAAATATTTTCAAACGGCACTTTATTCATTTGTAGGCGAGTCGTAAGAATATCATCGGATATTCCGTTTTAGTACACCGCAATCCATAACCGCGCTCGATTTTAGATCTTATGTGTTTTCCGTTTAACGTTGATAGTAAACATTTACAATGAAATGTATTTTTTCTTATCTGCTAAATATATAGCAATAGAGTTAAAGCGTTTTATTAATTACAATTCAATTCAATAAAAATACATACCGTTGTTATTGAGAAAAATCTGTGGCGATTGCATTCCGAGATAAACGGTGCCGCCTCTGTTATCTATGTCATAATTAAAACGGGTTGTTTATTGATTTTCACTTTATCATCGTTATTGTCACTCCTCTCGGTCCATGATAACGGCTTACAAGGCTGTTTGTTAGCAACTTTGCAAAACAGTGATAACAGTGGAGGTGACACTAAGTGCAGGGTTATCGCCGTGGCAAATGGTCGGTACGTACCAATATCGCAGCGGACAGTGCGATCGGAGTTTTATTTTTCATCGTGAAATTGTTGCGAATTATCGAATATGGGTTGCTCGATCATGTTATGCAGTCGCCGGCGTTAGCGCGATCTGTTTTACGAGCCAGCCCGTGGCGTGGCGTTATCGCAAAAAATATCTCGCCACATTATTTGCAGAATGTTCGTATTTTATAAACTGTTACGATATAATGTTCGATATATTTTATTTGCAGCTCGAATCGATTTCGGTATCTGGCAAGACAGGACGTAATACATTTTCAAAGCGGTAACGTAATGAAAAACAAAACGAATACATAAATCAAATATACTAGTTTACGTTTTTCCTTAATAAATTATACTTTAACGTTCCATTGATTCAGTAAGCAACTTCCATAGATATGTACTTAATGTACATTATTTTGCTTTATAACGATTAAACAAGTGTGTGGGCTTTAATGTGCTTACATTGAATTGTAATTTCGATCTATATAGATTTTACGATATCGCTCGTTCTCAGACTGCTTACTATGCGACTGGCTTTTGTATTTCAATGTTTTAATCACGCTAAATCTATAAAACGAATATTAAAGCACGCTAAATGACAATTGCATGTTAGTAAATGTCTTTACTATGTATTTTCTGTTAATTGAGGCTACAAAAGGACTGGAAAATGCATTGCATTCGGTTGCTTTATGGAGCTTTATTGTGATCGCGGGGAAAATATATTCAAATAGATATTTCATTGGTATTGGTTGTATTATGAACACCGAAGTTTGTCTATTGCGCGATAGATCGTTTCTTAGATACCATTGTAATAAATTCATTTAGATCATGTGATATCTAACGTAGACATTGATAAAACACTTTAAAATTAAGAACACAAAAATGAAACTTCGTCCAATTTGTTTTCAATTTCTTAGTTGAAGTCAGTCTGATTATTGCGTGAGAGATCGGACAGATATGGAGACGATTAATTCTGAACGGCGCGATTTAACCATTGTTTATTTAGCCGCACCGGAATGCATGATTAGGTGCCAGTTTGTGGAAACAGCCTAACTGTATCAATATTATTACAGTACATTTTTTTTTATCGTCTATCCCAAATACCTATAGACATCTATAACGATTTACGGGTTTTAATATATATATTTTTTAATGTAACACACCGGAGAGAAACACATCAGCAACTCTTACATATGTAGGTTCTGTTTATTGAGATCTTTTCAATCAGACCTAGGAGTGGAAATATGTGGATTTACTTAAATATACCACACAATACCTACCTAAGTATTAAGCTAATCTGACAACCAGAAGGTTTTAGTCTCGATTGGCGAACAGACGGATAACGAAATAGCGTAATGTAACTTTCTTAATTGAAGAATTTTGCTTTGTATGTCTTAATGGAATCTGAACTCCGGGAATCCCATTGCGGGGTGTGAAATGTTAACATAAGGGACGATGGTAGCCACACAATGTGAATGGCACTAACTTTTGCTACATCCGGTCGAAAACAAATTATATAAATAATGATGTAATACTAAATTGACTTTTAATGAAACTAATGACTCAAGTCACGTTTATGACGTTGTTAGCGAGTTTTGGTATTCTTTAATTATTATACGTGGTATCTGTAAAGAAAATGAACTGACCATGATAATACATTCGACAACAGCTATATCATAGATATTTTTAAATAAGATTTAATCAAAAGTGTATTTATGATTTAACTCCATCCTATGTTTGTCTCTGTAATTATTCATGCAGATCATCTTTGTAGGTCGAACTAATTGGTCCAATCATTTCGTTTTTCGACCGATTACAATTGCAATTAAATAATCTCGATTAGATCAATGTGCGCGAATCGCTCTAAAGACCTTGTACCTCAATAAAAACCTCTACGAACTATAACGGTACATTACACACACAGACACACACACATATACACAGACAGACACAGACACAAACACTTACACACACATGCATACAAAAAGGTTTTTTGTAAATTTATTATCGTATACCTATAGAACATCCTAATGATAAAATTAATAATGATAAAAGTAATAATGTTTACTACAATCAAAGAATTAGTAGGTACGTATTAAAAAGTAATTTGGAATTTTTCTCCTTTATACCTATTTCAAATGAAATATTACTTGCTGAAACGGCGAAGTAAACATCGCGAGGACCTCATTCTTCATAACGTTATCTTTAGGTTTGTGAAGCCTAGCGAACACCCGTAGGTAGGTACTTGGCCAGCGTGGTAGACCTTAGCTATAGCCCCTCTCATCCAATCACGATAAGCTGATGCTAATACCGTCTTCATTCTTCACTCTTTATCGGACACAAGTTCTTCCATCCAACGTCAGATAGTTAAACCGCTACACAAAAGTCTCCCCTAATGTTAAATATGTGCGTACATTTGCTTTTTCATCAGATATGTATGTGTTATTAAATCGAACAATAATTTTACTCTACATCTATAAATGTAATCCTATGATTAGACTTTTTTGAACGCTTTCTTTGATAAATAATGCGTAAAATTGAGATGTTTTTGATTCAATTGCAATAACGAAGTGCCAAAATAACAACATATTCATATTTATCGGGCTGCGGCGATTAGTTATCAGTTTAAATTGATGTCAACATTGGTGTATGTATGTATTTACGATGTTATTCCAAGTATTGAAAATGAAATTTTATATTTAATAATTACGCCTGTGGGTTAGTTTCTTAATATCCTTCACAGGAGTACGAAGATATATTTATCGCACTAAGGATAAAAATGTGATGTAGAGGTCGCTTTCGCTGATAAGAAAGTGGTTTCTTGAAACGTTACAATTGTTAACTTTTTTCGACTGAATAAAAAAATGTTACTTTCTCACTTATGGTATTTTATCCCGAAAACTATTTAGTTCGACGTTAATATTAAGATCAAGAAGTCGTCGTCGCAACTCGTAACTGTGCGTAAAAAAATATATTCAATCATTGATAACATTTCTGTACGAAAATGTAAATGTATCAGATATAACTATGCAGCATATCCTCTAGGCATTTTTATACACAGCATATGTTGACTCAGCTGGAAACGCACGTGGTTCGCCACGATGTTTAATTTGCCCGCGACATACTTTAGAACAGTTGTCACCTTACATCGTTTTGAACTTTTAGCTTATCGTATCAATAGGTTTTGCACGCAGCTAAACTTGACCAAAACGTGGAATTATAATTTTCAAAAAACATTTCTGCAATTGGAGTAAAATTTAAGATTGAGAAAAGAAAAGACAAGATGTAGATCTTTTAAACTATCAGTACACATGACATAGGTACATCGTTGCATACACATAAAACTAATTGTGGTAACTGAAAAGAGGCAGACGTAATGAAAAAAAGATTGGTGCTTCTCATTGTCAAATTCGACATTGACGTTCGACCGTTCACAAAGAATCAAAACTAATATTTACTAACGAAAGTGTATTTTCAAAGCTAGCTACGAATGTGTGCACGGTGCGGTAAATCAAATGAATTTGACCGTTGATATAAACGTGCTAAGTATATAAATTTTCGCGAATGTTTGTTTAAGCGAATGGCTATTACTATTCGTGGCATTATTTATATGTGTTTTTATTTAACGGCTCGGTTTTTAATTGCAATCTGTATGCAAAGTTACGTGGGAAAAAAAAGCCGTAACTAGATATAAGATTCAAATTCAAAATGTTTTATTAATTATAAGGTATATACATTATACATATATGCTTACCCGTATAATCAAAATCTCCTATCATCTCTTTTATTTCTTTAGCAATATTAGATGTTTTATTAATAATCAATTTAATGGATTATATTAATGTAGTTATGTATAATACTTGACTGATCCGTGGGTCCTATCCTGTGTATAGGAGTAAAGATGTTTATATAATATATAAGCATGTATTTAGGAACATAACAATAGAAACGTTACAAACCCATTTTTACAATAATGGGACTGTTAAATATAATTGCATGACGCTGTTGCCGCTGACCGCATGCCATTAGAACATTTCGTCTGTGTAACAATAGGTTCTAGTGTTTGTTAATTACGTTTGCGTCTGCTAATTAATACGAATCAGACTAAATCCTTACCGACTTTGAAATTAAATCCTGTTAGTACATTTAGTGCTTCCAATTAGATAGAACACACTTTGTCTTCTGCTCTTCGTTGCCACCTTAATTATAATGTTTTAACATTTGAATAACAATTTATTGAAACAATAATAATATCATTGATTCAATTGTACATTTTAAATGAATGTTTTTAAATAGGCATGATACTTTACAGCTTCTTATAAACTTCTAATAGTTTTAAACTTCTTTAGTTCTTATAGACTTCTATTAGTTTTAAAATGTATAATGTTTATAATTTCAAATTTAGAATCTTGAATAGGTATTTCTTAACTTTGTACTACGTGGTAGTCATTATCTGTATCACTAATGAGGCGTTGGTTGAATGGGCAGCCCGCGACATAACAATACGGCTAACGATAGAACGAAGTTCGGATAAGTAGTTTTCCATGTTCCCGGTGTTATACGTGTCGGTTAAAACATACCTTGAATGTCTGCGCCATGTACCGATAGCTTTGATATCCGATTTCTTAAAAATGTAATATATCTCATTATATTCACATCTATATTCCTCATAATACAAATACCACGTTAAAAATGAAATGAAATTCAAATGACAATGCCACAGTCAACCTATCAGCGGTATTCGGTTCTAATTTTAAAAATTTTCACACCTATTTGAATATCCACGTCGAATATACGCGACATCAAAGACGCTTTTCTCGACACTTTTTATTTTAAAGCATCCATTCCACTCCGCTATCCTCCCAGGAATAAAATTACATGAGCGTGTTACTTTAAACAAGTATTATGCTGGAATTTTCATACAATTCCGCGCAGCCAGTGTGAATATTTGACGCCGCGTATACCGAGTGTAGTCAAATTAAAACGCGCTTATAACTTTTGCGCATTATTCTGGAATTTCTATCACGCGGATACCCGAAATATGGAATTTAGGACGTGAAACCAATTCACGCGAAGGAATACCTCATACATACATGACACATTTCGCTTTTCGCAATCTTCACATCTTTTGTTTACAGATACGCATATCTATCTATGCGACTTCGAATACGCGGATTTTGCAAAGTACGCCACGAGGAAGCGAATTCCGTACGTTTATGAAGAAAACTCCATAGATTTTTGACTGATTTTTCATTCTTGCGAGACGTCCTTTCGTTTGTATTAACAAACTGTTCGCTCCGTGAATTCACCGCGTCGCTCAGAATCGACATTTACAAAGTTACTACAGCAATAAATGCCTAAGATTTACATAAACCACGGGGTCCTTTGACAGTCGAATACTGATGAGATGCAGACAAGCTAGAACCAAGAGTAATGGCGCCGATACAAACCTGTAATTTTCTTTAGAAAATCGCGTTATATTTCGTATTAAATTGAAGGAGATTGCGGATTTCATGAAGCGAACTACGGTAAACTGGAATGAAGGGTACATTTGCTCTTCGTTCGAATTAAGTAAAAGGTTTTGCGAAATATGGCATTAAAACACACGTTTCAATTGCATTAAAGCGAATGCGTTTTCTGGTACAAATAGCAAAGTATTCACGTGAAGCTCTCAGACAATGGCAAACACCAAGCGGAAAGTAACGCTACTGTCGGGATAAACGTATCGAGCACCGCAAATACCGTCCGTTCGCGGACTTATTGTTTGCGCCGCGATGAAAAATTGCAGCTCGCATGCCAAGCATCTCGCATGTCATTGCTAAATTTAGATATATCTCTTAGAAAACATACAAAACATATTTGTACGTCTATGATATGATTCCAATACATAGGTAATAACACTGGCTGTCACAGTATAGCTGGTCGTAATATAGATTGGAAAAGAAAATTACTGAATACATAGGAATAATTTGCCACTTTTCAAACTTTAATGTATTAAGGCGAATGGACGTGTCCTAGCCAATTTTAGAATTGAACTGAGGTTGACAACTATTAAGAAATACCTTTGGAGCTGAAAAGGAATAAACGGTATGATGGGTATTGAAATTTAATGTTTGTGTGATTTCATGTTATATGTCTATGTGATATTATTATGCTATGTTTCGAGTGTTAATAGAACAACATTCAAAAAACTTCTCGTATCATTTTACACCTTGTATTTCGCTACAAAATAGAGTACTTTCAATTTTTCTTATAAAGGACACACTAGTGCTATTATAGATTAATAAATTTTGTTTTGAACGCGAGCTATTTAATTCAGAGCATACTTTGCCAATATCAGGTCCATCGTATTGGATGTCTTGCCACGGCTAATTGGATTTGCGGCTGGATTTCTCATTTTTACTCGGTCGCCGGATCTCACCGTATCGCCTCGTTCTCAGGGCTGCCAAGTGTTTCGACGCTAAAAGCCGTGGATTTTATTCTAATAGAATCTATAGATAAACAAAGGAAACGAATAGAGTACTGTTCAGATCAAATCGAGAAAATTAAGTCCCTGAGAGCTGTTTATTCGACGTTTCTTAAAGAAGAGTACAATAAGATAATAACATATTATGTCGACACTAATTGTTAGATCGAAATAAAGTTTTTCTAAACTTTAATTATGCAGTATTTTCAGTATTTTTTTGGAGTGACAAACAGGTTTACGTGTTTAGTACAAAAATATTTATAAATTTATAATTTTAAAATAACTATCATAAGAGTCACATCCCTGTCTTTGTATTTAATTTTTATTTTTACCTACTTTCTGTGCCGAGTGTCTGCGACTGTGGGATATAATAGAAAAAGTTTCATTTGGCTAATTAAAAATAAAGATACTGTTGAGAACAGTCCAGATTTATTATCGTTACTCAACCTTTGGGTCGCCTTTGCACTAAGTATGGGTAGATATACCACATTTTCATATTTTCTCGACAATGCTCTTTCTTTACTTTCAATTCGCAACGTTCTTGATAACCATCGCAAAAGCTAGTTATATCTTAAGACCACTTAATTGCAAAAGTTTAATTTGTAATTAAAATCATTTGTATAAATCTCAGTCGTAATATGCTTTTTCTTAATGATCCTTGTGTAAGTATTTTCCGAATGTTTGTATATAATTAATGTTGCACCTCGAAATCGGAAAGTTTTAATGTGTGTACTTTGGTTTTGCGGGACGCCGTACTAACGACGTTTGAAGCACCCTTCGCTGTTCTCGTCTCTAGCCGAGGCTCTTCGCGCTTTTGTTGTTTGAGCTACGAAACAAACGTACAGACCCGCGATTAAATTTGAACACTGATGGCCCACGAACTGTTGACAACCGCTGTACTCATCTGTACACTTTGATTCAAATCGTAATTCGAATTTCGAATAACTGGTTAAAAATACTGATAACACGTCACGAGGACCCGCTTACGGTATACGGTTGATGTAGAAACCATTAAATTATAATACTCGTAGTTGTGCCTCCTGTTCTAGTTGTCAACTGATTATACGGCTACTCTACAACATTTCCCATTTCATTTCTCCCTTTTCGCCTACGCTTGCAGCTAACATTGTAACAGCACTAGTCCATAAAATCCTCAGAAAGTTTTTATGTCTCGGTTTACTGCCGCACGGTGTCGTAGAGTACTGTAAAAGGCGACGATTGCGAGACAAAGCGTGATCGGATTGAGTAAATAAATAGTCTGCTTAGAGTGCTCATCAATCTTGCCGTAGCTACGAGCACCTACAAGTAAATTGTGCAAGTTTGCGCTCCGCCGGGTTCGACGCCCGCAACCTCCAACCTCACTAAACTTTCGTGAACACGACACTTAACAATCTAATTGTCACTCATTAGACCCCAGGCGACAACTCTGACGTCTTTTTAATTGCTTGGGCAATTCATAGACATTTCATTACACGCTCCGCCGTCCTAACATATTATACGTGGGTTGGCGAAGGATATTCTCGCGCTATCAATCACATTGTATCTATATTTCTGTATAGTAGTTATACCTAAACCGAACAACTCATTACAACGAATCAATCACCTCAATGTCGCGCACATGGCAGCCGCGTTCAGATTTATCATTCACACAATCTACGATCGCGTTTTAGTCTATACGGTGATTGTGCTAGAATATTTTCTATTTAACTGAGAATAGTCGTAGCTAGATGAATGAAATAGACCTCGCTTGTACCGGAGTTAGGAAGCAAGATATCACGGTTGTGTTTGCTATGCCGGATGGCCCGCCCCCGCTTCGTCTCTTGGCAAACTGCACGGTTCTATACTGCAAATCATAGTGAGTTTGTTTGCGTAGGTCAACGCTCCCTCCAAGTACGTTTTATGTGTTCCTGCTGTCACGACGTCATTCTAATAATAGAATAATAGGAATGCAAACATCAAACATACTGGAATGTGCATGTTGCTTACGGACTATGCGTTCTGCATTTCATGACCGTTGGACATGTGGACGGCCGAAGTCATTGAATTTAAATCTTCTCAAAATAAACAATAGCAAAGTATCGCGCCGTGCGATGGCAAACAATGTTTCAAATGAGACGCTCGTTTGTCTTAGGAAATGAAAATTGTAACTTGAGAAGAAACGTCACGTTTGGGTTGTTCATAATATGTTTAATTAAGTTATACAATGCAGCGCTGCCTAACTCGTTAAACTTTCATTATTATCCGCTCTCGCAAATTGTTCGTACGTGAACGAATTGTGCTCACAATCGATCTCTGTGGCGCTCGTGAGCCTTTGTTTGACTTCGACTCCGAATTCAGCGTAATTGCCTTTTAGCCTTTCATTATTCAACTTTATGCAGTCATTTACTTGCGTTATTACGAAGGGAGAGTTGCGGTAAGTGTCGTGGGTGGATGCATTAATCGTAATATGTAAATGTGGGGATATGAAATATTGAAACTGCGAACGTGGTTTTCCAACATCGGCGGGCAAAGAGTGTTCGACCTTATGCTACGTTTTTTTTCCCTACACTTTGGAGCGGTAATCCTCTGAGTAGTCTGCGGTGCTTAACATACACAGTTACAGTTCTACATGAATATTTCATAGTCTCGAATAAAAATGATAACTTAATAGATGTACTTGATTTTTGCAACACATTTTAGGTAGCAAACAAAATGTTTATCTAGCTTGTCTTATCTGAACGTCATTGCATCGGACGACATGGATACACTACATATTGAGTTCATCGAATTTAATAGACATGACAAAATACTTGAATTTCTTTCTGTACGTTATATGCCACAGCAATCATTACTGGCCTATACTTAGCTACTTAAAGGTAGATGGATTTTGATTACCTTTTTTATTGTTCTAGATTGAAGATGAGGGAAACCATGGCAACGACGACACAAGGCTGTTCATTCTCTCCACATTGGCCGGGCAGCATAAGCCGCGGGTTTCCTGCGCTCTCTGCAAGGAGACTCTGCATGTCTTCGACAGATACCCGCTCGTGGATGGCACATTCTTCCTAAGCCCTCGACAACATACCAGCAGCGCTGTTGAGGTGACCATTCATATTACTTAAATTGACATCGACTTGTGGTCTGTAATCTCGACATAAATTATATATGTATATAATATTTACACGCGTACATAATACAGTATACTTTACTTCAATCAATACATACATACAAGATAGAAGGAGGATTTATTGGGATATGCTAGCTGAATACACAACCACTTTGCCGTTGCAGACTTCTTTGACCTTTGACTGGGCAAAGCTTTAGAAATATTCTGAGACGAGGCGAGTTACAAATAACATTTACCTCATTACAACTTTGTTTACAAAGCACTCAATTGTAGCAAAGCAAACTTTCTTCCAAACTTAAATAAGATCTTCCAAAGTTTATTCAAGTCTACTAAATAAGGTAAGCGTCTCGTTCGAAACATGCGACGAACTTCTCGACTGTCGGTGTTTGTTCAGCGAATTAGAAGACGAATACGAGCGTTCACGGATACTCGCATATTTGTTTGGCGTTACAATTAACATTCATTCCTTCCCAGACTACTCCGACTTCTCTTACAGAACTTCCACTAAATATTCAAATATATGTCCTCATAAGCATGTCTCATTTTATGATTGCACGTGTATTTTTAATATTACGGTTCCTTAGTTAACAATTGTTCCAATGTCCCTTAACTTATATTGACTTTCCCTACGCCGACTTGTTTCGTAAATTTATTGTTTGTATATTATCGTGCAGGTGAAAGTGGAAGGCCGCACACAATATCTCACGTGCGTGTGCATGGGATGTCTGGAGCGATGTGATCCAGATCGCACTATCCGATGCCGATTCTGCGGACAGAAATGGGATGGCTCTTCATTGGTTCTAGGCACCATGTACTCTTATGACATCTTCATGGCCACGCCTTGTTGCGCTGAGAGACTGAAGGTATGCAATGAAATTGTATTATTCGCTTGTGATATTGTTAACTGTACTATTTATTGTAAACATAAAGTGATATGAGCAATAAATCTTAATATTTCTTCCACAGTGTAACAATTGCTACAAACCATTGCTGCATCCTCACCAGCGCTTGAACTACTCCGACTACTCTCACCCGGTGACGTGCCCGCACTGCCGCGTGGTTGATACCCACTTTGTGAAGCCGCTGTCTTACTGCTTCACCAAACGGGTTTTCCCGTTATTTCAGCAGTGGCCATAACAAACGGCGGTGCCGGGGAACTCCCCCGGCACCCCCCCGGATCCATGGGGTCTCGCGCCGTCTCCGCCGCGGCGCGCCTCCCCGCCCGCGCTTCGCCCCGTCGTCAACACGAGCATGGCGACACGCGCGGCCGAACCTATCGACGAGCCCGCTAAATACCTCAACCCTACAATCGCTAGCATTACTGAATCGTTGTCGCTGCTGGGACTGAGTCCGGAAACTTTGGCCATGAGTCTGGGTGAAAGCCTCGCCGAGCGTTACCTTGCGGAGCTGCGCCCCAAGCAAGCAGCAGCCGAGCGCTCCGTACTGCCCGGCTGCGCCTTACCGCGGCGAGTGCCCTTCTCGGAACCCTCCCATCTGCAGCTCTTCTCGAACGACTTCATCGAGTATTTGAATCAGATCGCATAAATCTGACACGCGGGACTCTTTTGTGGCGGTTTATATTGGACTTGTGAGTGCGTCCTACGAAAAGGAGCTAGGTATAATTTTTGTTAAAATTAAGTTGGTATTATTGAAAATAATTTTATGTATCGGTTTAGATTATACTATTGATTTTATTTTAATTTTATTCTGCACTTTGTTGATTAAAATAAGTAGATGTTGATTTTTATTGAAAATAATAATTAGCGGTATAGTGACGCCAGAAACTGCATTTTTTTGTTTTCCAATTGAACCTTAGATTGGGGGTGAATACTCCTTGTGAAGGGGGAAAGAAAGTTTTTAAATTATTGATTACCTTCGATTTCAGTGATACTGATACGATGCCCTATTTGATAGGGTCGTTTGAGTGGTGTGTTGTTTAGTTCAATTTAGTTTATTAGTTATGTTTTATTTTAGCAAAATTTTAAACTTTACCTTAAGTGTTATACAATATTTTCGTAGGTTTATTGCGATCCTTTATTTCCTCCCACCAAAATGGCACCTTGATTTTGCGAAGGAATTTCTTTTTTCAATTAGAGATGCCATGTTAGTTTATTTTTTTTTAATGTCACTTTCATTTACTTACCTTTATGTTTCACTTAATTATTAATTATGGTAGTGGTTTAAATCGTAAGTGATTGCTGTGTCACCAATAATATGATTAGCTTGTCATATATATTATGTATTACAATTAATATAAGATAACATTTGTAATATTGTTTTCTATTTTGTTTTCATTGTAAAACTATCGTATATCCCATCAGTGATTAGCGGAATGTTGATATTGTTATAACCTATTGTGATGTTCTATTTTTTTTCTAAATTGTGCCATATCAGTTGATAAAAACTTTCTTTTCGTTTGGGTTCAAAAATTTTCTATTAAAAGATTTTATTATCCGCTAATCATTGTTACAGATTATTATTATTATTATTATTATTTTCCTTATGTTTTCGAGCGTCAGTTGCGTTTCTGTTATTTTCTGTTAAACTTCAAATTATCTGGCTATTGCTATACAATTAGGTTAGGGGTTTCTTATAATTATCATGAATGTCTATTTATTGGTAAGAGTAACGCTTTGACATTTATTGAGCGTATAAGCGATGAGCACATTTATTCAGTAACTGTTTAATGTCAACTTCGTAGGTAAGATTTTTTATACATTTGATACTTATTACTCGCAAAGTGATTACATACAAGTGATAAACAAATTCTAGTGTCTAGTGCGTGTTTATAGAATAGTGATAAAGTGGTGCGGATAGGCGGGCGCTTACGTAACGGATCGTATATGAAAATAATAAAAATAGGGTAAAGTTATATCGGTGGACTGACGTTCATCTGTAGGCAATAATTCTATAAAGACTTGAAAATTTTTATAGGTGAAAATTTTTTCATAATCCTTCTTAAAAATCATAACTGCCATTTTTGAATAAATCGTCGCGACCCAGTATCGATATTGAACGATCGATACTTGGGAATCGTTCATCAAATTGGACTGAATCTGTTACGTAGTAAGTAGATCCGTTGTGATCATCACCCACCATCATCGTTACGCCATCATCGGTACACTTCGCCATCATCCGCATCACTGCACCTCATAAATCGTCATCTCGTCATTCGGCACGGTTTGAGTGGAAGACGAACTGGTATCACTATATAAGTCGGCAATTTTAAATAAGACTGTCTCTTCTCTTAGAAAGGACAAATCCTAGATTGATATGAATAGGATGGAACGACGTATGGGATTTTAAGTTTCTAAATTATACGTTATATTACTTTATGAGAATACCTACTGTGTTTTCGAAACCCTTGTTACAATATCGTTGGATATGAAGTAACGCTCTCAACTTAAACATTATTCTAAAACTGTTTAAAAAGTGTAAAAAAATCGGTATACAAATTATCAATAAACCATTCCAAATCTTTTCTCAATACAATACCGCACAGTTTAGATATTAAGATATTAAAGCAACGGTTTCTATTTACTTCAACGAGATTTGCGCTGCAAGTACATAAGTACATCGTAAAATTCCATATTATCTGTTACTTGATTACCATCCGTAATCCGTGCTGAAACAAAACAAGGCTATAAAATAATGATGAGCTTTTCTATTAACTGTATATACAGAGAAATGAACAGACTATCATCATATACTACGTGGAAATTAGGAGCGTACACGAAACAAAGACAAAACGGTCACACAAAGATCTATTTATCGGCCGATTTTCTACATTTCAAATACACGTAGACCTCTCAGTACGACGCGATGTAGTTTTATGTAACGCAGTGACCAGTTCGTCTAGTGTGCATGTATGTATAGATTACCTGTGTAATTTTAAGTATGTAGTACTTTCCGCTTATATTTTTAATGTACTGTAAGATTGAGAATACTATATCGAGAACATTATCCGTATCATAGTGCGTACGGTATCAGAAATATGCAGTCTATCAACACGCAGACGCTTGACAGAAGTGTTTATCGAGATATATTAATGCATATTACTAGATTAGCCATAAATCTATAGTACATAATTTCAACAATATCAAAGAAACCCTATAATTTTAACATGCCGCCGAACTGTAATGATGTGTCATATGTTAATCAATTTTAATTTTATCGAAGTTCGCTCGTTCGGATATAGAATTATATTTAAAAGTTTAATATACATTCATATAAATGTATACAAGAAAATATTTGAAAAGAAATTGCGACGAGCTGTTGTTGGTATATTTAGGAAAATATTAAAAAAAAAAAATTAACCAGATCATCTGATGGTGACCATGTACAAATGATAAGTGAATCATCATTACAGTTCGCTAATTTAGGAAAGATACAAAAATAAAAATATAAAGTCATATTGTTTAATAGTCAATATAGAGCCATCTAACGTAGATGTATTATAGGCACGGAGCCAACGGCCCTAGGTTTAAGGTCGTTGACCTCTTTTCCGGTACAAATTCGAAGTAATATAATGCTATATGAAAAAAAGTATAATATCCTCTAGGCGAATATATCAGTCCTCTGACTCGGGAACGATGTGTATTTAATATTTTTAAAAACGTTTCACTATTACAAATCTTTCCATTACCTCTATATTCTACAAATAGTAAATTATAACGAGGCGTTACGGCTCTTAAATTAAAATCCTTTATATTAATGTAACTTAAATTTAAAAAAAGAACATAATTATCGTGAGTAATTAGTAAGTTACATTTACTTTCTTTCTTATAGTACAACTATTTCTTTACATAATCTTAAACAACGGCACCGGTTGGTTGACAAACCGTCGGGCGACTTTCAAGAGTTTAATCAATCGCTGCGTTCGTTGAGTTTTGTAGTATGATATTAATTTTATATGACGGACGGTTTGTCAAGAAACAGCTGTTCTATTATTATTAGCACTCAAGTTATCCGGATACCTAATTTCCGAGAAGCATATGGAAACTAAAATTAAGATACTGAACACTTTAACGGTTGTATAGAATGTTATCAGGAGTCATATTTATCAATAGTTTTCCCTGTACTCCTGCGCATTTCTTATATTGTCCTAGTATATGTTTTATTATTCATATTTTAATCACTTAGTTACTTGTTCATTTTATATACTTATATGTAATTCATTACACAAACGTTGCAAACTTCTTAGTTTATTTGCACATATTTGTTAAATTTTTGTATTTAATAACAATTTATTTATACACCGACATTCAAATGGCTACTTGTTGAATTTAATGTCGTGTAATTTAGAAAATTGCTTAAAAGTACAAAGAAAAAAAATTTGTTACTTTTATAAATTTTATCAGATAAATCAAATACATATTAAAAGTAACAGTGTTCTAGATAATCTTTACGAAATAGTTGCTGTAATCCTAATATAATGCGCAATTGTTTCACCTAACAGAACTAACTGACCGTTATTTTACATTTTAAATAAATTTTGTTTTCGTTGGTAAATTTAGAAACAAAAAAAATTGTTATTTATATGAAAGCTATATCTTCTATCTCTATTAGGTTTCTTTTGATATTTATTTAGATTCGTGTTTTAAAATGCGACTAGGATAGTACATAGTGTATGCACTCGGTAGGTATCTAATATTGGCATAATATTCGCTACACTAGGTCTTGTGTCTCGCTTTTCGATATGTTTTTATCGAACCTTATTTCCACAGTAGACATTATTTAGGGTTTAGGTACTTTCTTTCATATTAACGAGTGTGAATGGAATGCATGTTTGTTGTCACACGTAACCTTAAGTTTAGTCATTTTCACGTTTCTTTGAATATACTACTTATAGCTAGTGCCCTCGCGACAGCATGCGAGTTATATTATGTAAGTGTACATTCTGGTCATGAGTGTCGTGCCCACGCATGCCTCGAGTAGGATTGTTATATTAACTTTTGATTTTCGTCTAATGTTCTCGTTTGTCTGATCGAAATGATTAGTCCGTCTAACCAAATTGCTTGGGAACAGTAAAAACATTGTCGAGCAATTTTCATTACTCTATGTAATTAAACCGTTCGAACGACTTCAAATTCATTTTCAAAAACATCACAGAAATCTGATTGTGTATAAGTCGTGATATTGTCGTTTTATATACACACTATAATACAGCATCTATGTACTTCTCAATTGGACTATCATAATACTTTGGAAGTGAAAAAATTGTATAATAGTAATATTTCAGACGTGTTTTCATACAAATAATTCATACTAATAATATGGAATGTGATATTATGTCCCCGATAAATACATAAGAAATTGTGATAATTCGAATCAGGAATACAATTCATGGCAATATTATAAATCTGAATCATAAATAAAATAATGTAAATCGTAGCAACTCTCGTCAAAACTGTCTAGACTATAGAACGGGAAGTCGATGAGTAATTAACCCACTGTAAATATCATAGCCCACTTCCAAACATCCACACCAGTGGGTATAGACGTATAGGAAAGTAATGCGTGTCCAGTAACAGGTTTTTGTACTTTTATACTTTTCTAAAGAATTATACCGGAAGTATTTTTATTCCCACGTTTGTATTTCCCACTTTTTAGCAATAAGACTCGCGTGTCAGGCTCTAGACTGCCTTTACTGTTAACTGCAAAGAGTAATTTGACTTGATTCAGACAGACTGTAACCTAGGTTATTGTCAATGTGACATTCAGTATCCGAACAGTGCCCGGCGTCCTCAAGTGAAGCTCAAAATTTCTCCAACGCATTGGCTGATTCTAGTATACGGCTGTTATTGGTTAGTGAAAGATGCAAATCAAAATGTGTTAATTATATTTTGATACTCGATGTTTTCTACACTAATATAGTAGTACGTGTTACGGTATTAACATTTTGTATTAACTTGTAGGTAGGGCTTAACGTTCCGTCGCATTTGTTAGCGTAAGCAATAATCCTGTCGTGATCTCGGTAGCGCTCATATTACTTGCAACATACTACACATAACGTTCGTTACATTCGACTAACAAATGCCATGAGAATATGATAAGTGATATTGCGATCGTTCGCCGCGGAAATTGTAATGGTTTCCTATCGGTCTTGTATGGAATATTAAAGGAGACCTTAGCGCGATTACGTTACAAGTTGGCTTGTGTCGATCTAAGATAAGGTAACAACTGACTTGTAGGAACGATCGATACGGTGATAATCTACGAATTGGATAAGGATATAAGTTATTGCGAGGCAATTAGACTATCGTTCTGTACGTAACGCGCGGAGTGTATCAGGGTATGCGTGTCATATATTGTAATAACACTAAAGGAAACATTTTGTACTTTCGTATCGATGACGAGTAATTAGCGATAACGTTTTCTTATTAATATGTATATGTAATTCGTGAATTGAACATTAATTAATGATGTACGTTTTTTTTTTCTACTGGAAATCGTAGCTGTAGTATTTTTATAAGAAAACTCGAGTCGTGCACTCGGTATCTACGTGTATCACAGCGATAATAGATTTGTATAAGACCGCTCGTACGTCGATTATTAAGAAGCAATCTTTACTAATCGCAACCAATAATACGTCGATCGTGTAGCTAGGTTCAGTAGGATTACTTCTTGATGTCAACCGTTCTGAGTTCACGGTCGTTTTGTATTAGGATTAGTGGTTTTTTCCTATCGTATTTGCGATTTGATCAGATGCTTTGTAACGATTGTTTTGTGATTGGCATTCTTTGAAGGGCCAAAGTAATTAAGTAATCTCCATTATACACATGCTTTGGACACGTTTGAAATACGTTGGTCTCCTTGCAGGAAGGAAGACTCAATGTTTCCCACGGACGCATATTTTTTAGTGCACAAGATAGGTTCGTTTACATTCAAACGAGTGGCGTGTTTATGATTTTAATGTACGAATACGCTATGCCAATTGTGTCATCATTATCTATGCGTCTTATTGTTAATGTGACGTGTAGAAATATTGGGACCAGGCAAAATAATGGAGGTTGCTTTTTACAGTATATATTTGATGCATTAATTTTATAAGCATCTCTTTATCTTATAAAATAATTTCTCATTATAAGCGATGTATGTTTGAATGATTGAGTATATACCTCGTGTTATAAATTTTTTCCATTTTTTCTCGCGTAGGTAACCTAGATCTATGCATTATAATTATTGAGTGTGGTCGTGTCTAAGTGTTTAATACATGATGTCTTCTTGTTTACTTACAATTTTTCTGGAATACGGCTTGTGAGAGATAAGGAAACAATGGAATGTGATGGGACGGGATAGAGTGGAAAGCTCAGAGAAAACGCCAATTGATTAATTTAAGGTAAGATTAAGAGTTTGGAATAAAATAAGGGTCGTTTATATGTATCGCTATTAAAAATAACTTATACCATTGAAAATTGATATTATTTTATGAAAACTTTAATACGTCTCAACGTATATTTTTGTAATTTCGCACTGGATGCGTAAGGAATTGGCACAAAGAGAATTATATGCGTAAGAATATTACTGGTTATATTAAGGAGTGAAGTTCCATTTTGTAACGATTTTAAAATGTTTGGAAAGTTATTGATTCGTAACGATAGTGAGCGTTGTATTGTCTATTTTGTAATGTTGGTAAAGCATGTCTAGTGTTTAAGATTGTTTCAGAAAATTGTAATAAAACTAAGAAGTAAATACATGTTATATTTTATACGAATCCTGATATTGCGCCCGTCGCCCGAACGGCGCGGCCTGTGTTACTTTACGAATCTAGATGATAAGTTTACTCTTTAAAAGAGTTCGCAGGTAGTAGTTTTAGTAGGCTTAGTGTTTTTTATACCGGCTTGATGTTGTGACATTTATTATTAATATAATATCAGTGAATCGCGAATCAAACGAACAAGCGGCCGACTCAGATCAATAGAATGTATTGTGTAGTGGGTATGAGCGCGGGGTAACATTTGGTTGTTTTGTTTTACGGACGAAGGGCGGGCAGCGTTCCTGCGATTGTGATCCTTACCAAAGTGTCGCTGTTCGCAATCATATCATTATAATACGACGCTAGATCACGTCTTGATACAAAATTTAGCGAAGTTTTTTATTCTATTCGATTTTTAATATATTGTTAGATAATTGCATTTGTCAGTTTTGTAGTGGACAGTGCGCGCCCAACAAACATCAGATGACACGAAGCCGGGTCTAGTCGATTGCGTCGGCTTACGAATAAATCGTTCGTCAGTAATAAAGAGATGTCAAAAGTTCAAATTGTTCCATTACAACTCTGGCGATGAACCTGAATTACTTCAGTTATTTAGCAGAATTATATTATGTCTAGTGATTCCGATTATGTTACGTTTT
Organism: Agara michaeli; assembly: GCA_018245675.1. Classification (NCBI taxonomy): domain Eukaryota; kingdom Metazoa; phylum Arthropoda; class Insecta; order Lepidoptera; family Hesperiidae; genus Agara; species Agara michaeli. Next base: position 24,613 of record DWDX01000433.1, read on the forward strand.
ATATTGCTTATATGATATATTATGGATACAATGTTCATTAAGTATTTTATATTGATTTGATGAGGACCTAGTCGATTCTCTATAATATCACATCTCCCAAAGTACAAATTCCTTGTTGTTTAGTCCAATTTTGTTTGACTGTTACTGACTGGAAATTATTTTAACGAATGTTTGAGTGGTCTTGGAGCCGCCCGCCGCGTCGCGGAGGCCGGCGGGCGGGCGACACGGACGGAAGGTGCTTGCCTGCGACTGGCTCGCACCGATATCTGCAGGATAATTACATATATTGGCTTCTACGCACAAAGTGTAGAGTCAGCGACGGCAAGCATCAAGATGTAGTTTTCGAGTAACGTGTAGTTCAAATAAATGCTTAAAATATTTCCATAGATTCATTATATAGCAGCTTTTAACTTAAGTTTGAATTTAGTTTAATTCCTTTTTTTTTATTATGTTTAGTTAATGCACCATTATTAATCCAATAATTAGTTATTTTCACTAATTTTCTATGTAAACCGCAGACACGTGTTATTTCTAAGCTTTTTTTTTTTAATTGGTGTAAACTTCTGCTAAGAAAAATTGTAATTTTTCATTCATTTACTGTTCTTTTGGTATACGTAATCGCCTACTACACATTACCTAATTGGAAAGCTAATTTAGCGTTACAATATATTTCAAATGACACTATACCTACGATAAATACAATGAAACCTTTATAAAAATAAAATAAAAATTTGAAAAATAGATCGGACTTTCATTATTTCACCTCCCCTTCCCCCACGTACTTGCCGTTATATTTTATCAATACTTTATAATTCTTCACACCAAAATTAATGTTTCACTGTGTATTATCAATACATAACTAGTGAAAATAAAGATATGTAAAATATGCAAAGTACCAATGAACAGTTACTTCAAAAAACCTAAAAATGAATTAGAAATACAGAACGTCCTATATTTGGACAATGACTACACATAAAAAAGTCTCCTGGCAACACTTGTTACGACTACAAAATACCACTATAGTTATTTATGAATGATCAACACAATCATCTAAAACCAGAGTTATTCACGTATTCGAAATATCAAATAGAAAAGATAAAAAACATCTATCTATTTTTATTTAATGGTTTTTGTATGCAAGAAACTTCTTATATAGGAAACTAGATTTCGCCCGCGGCTTCATCCCGCGCATATATTATCATACAAATGTTATTATACATATAAACCTTCCTCGTCAATCACTCTATCTATTAAAAAAAACCGCATCCAAATCTGTTGCGTAGTTTTAAAGATTTAAGCATACATAGGGACATAGGCACAGAGAAAGCGACTTTGTTTTATTCTATGTAGTGAAGGTACGAGTATATAAGAAAATAGCAGACAGGTCTGCCTGATATAAAAACTATAACTTGATTCCGTAACAGACGACATGGGTGAACACAAAATTATTCCTCGCCGTAACTGAATAATATCCATATTACCTATACTTTGTTTTGTATTCTAATGTATGATTGCATTCAGCATAATTCCGAGCCACTGCGTACAACTGCATACGTTCGAAACGACTGCGAAATACAACGTCAATCATTATCCCAAATATGAATTTAACTAAGACAGGATGTCATTTCATCGCTACGTAGATACGATCAATTGGCAATTCCATTTAAATCTACTCTATCGAGGTTGCGGAATGCATATATAGACAAAACGAATAATTGATTATAACTATGTTTGACTACATATAACTATGTTTCATTTGAAATCTATACTAATATAATGAAATTGAAGTGTCTGTTTGTAATGTCAAAATAACTTTTTACTAAATGCATATGAAAATATGTACGCGCATGTGGAAGTTAAAACAAACACGAATTATTAAAAATTTTGTTTGTCTGTTTGTTCTGGCTTTCACTGGCAGATAGCTTACGTTATGATAGGTTACTTCGGCCACTTTTAGTGGTAACATGTTATATTTCATAACCAATAAAAATGTTATTCACATCACATCATATCATTTAAACCCAATCAAAAAATCTATAGATTGCACTCTACTCAATCTATAGATTGTATACGATTTTGCAACAAAACATTCATTAGGCATCTTAAGCTTGTTAAATACCTATTCTCTCAGCGTCTCAACAAAAACTTTTCACGAGAATTACACAGAATTAAGCACCTAAGTTGTCGAAATGATCCTTTTGGCGAAACTCCGTGCATTATCGGAAGCACTACATCTCCCTAATGCGAGTATTTAGCCAGCCGGCTTAAGGTCTGATGGTTAATAAATATCAACCTTTCGCTAAAGTAAATAACGGCCGCCGAAAACAGACCGTATCTCACACCCCTATTAGGGATTAACTAAAGTTGTTTCCACACAGAACTCCAAAAGCTGCGCTCACCGTACGCAGCGGTTTGTCGGTTATAATTTACGTTCATTTTAAATTTGGAATATACATACAGCTAATTTCTTCGTTTTAAAGTATTCACGTTTATTATAACCATAAATTATAAGTTGCCTGTAATCGTATTTATAAGTGGCCTCTTGGTCTAGCGGGTAGAGACCGTGACTCCTAAACTGGAGGTCGCGGATTCGTTTCCC
>DWDX01000434.1:0-27176 GCA_018245675.1 Agara michaeli
ACGTAACTGGTGAATTGTGGGGGTGTACTACACTCCTCTGCCTACCTCTTAGGGGATTACAGGCGTGATGTTACGTAGATAAAAATAAATAAATTCTAATGAGAAACATATAAAATTGCACTAATAGCACATTCCACCGATTTCATATACCTACTGAAATATAAATTTGTATCGCATCTGAATGGGATGTTGTATCTGGGTCAACCTAGAGAATTATCTAATTCAAATTTATTTACAAAACAACTAGCGTCTAGCGTTGAGGGATATATTTGAAAATTTCAAGACGCACCTAACGTCCGATCAGAAATCGTTAACGTTAAGTAGGTGTCACGCGATTTTCTTTTCCTTTTTTCAAGTCCAACGGACCGGGCTACAGGTAGAACGGTCTGTGCGCCTAGCCAATGACAGAGTCGATATGGCCAGCCGAGTTGACCTCAGCTTGAGACATCAAGGTACTCGCGTCACCATAAAAGATTCTTTAGAAGCGTTGAAACCATGTCCTCGCAATATATTGAAACATATTGCATCTTTTTTTTCTAACCCTTCTTTATTGGTCCACTGCTGGACCGGGTCTCCGCTCATGGTGAGAGGATATTTAGATCATACTGCGGATGGGTAGATTTCACACACGACAGTAAATATTATATGCTTCATAACATCTGGTAGCACAAGAAAAGGTGTGCCAGGTTGGATCACGATGTTTTTCTTTACCGTTATAGCGAGTGATATTTAATAACATTTTACCAAGCACTAAATTAATGTTACATTAGAGGTTAATAAAATAAACAATATAATTGATTATATCACCAAGTTATTCTAGTAAATTTAACTGTCAAACTCAAACTAACGAGGGCATCGCGATATTATGGCAACTGAAGACTATACAAAAAGGGGGTCACCGCTGTGGAAGAAGAGGAAGTGAAGCCCTACACCGTTACGTCAACTTAGGTCTAGATTTACTAACAATTTCGACCATATTATATTCGAGACATTGCAAGTGAGACGATTGCCTTGAAACATTCTCGCGGGCCATTATTAATTGTAAAGACCGTAGCGGCATCTTAATGTATTCGAAATAAACGTAAGGTTGTCGATAAAGATATTTCAAATATTCGCAAGCTTCAGAATGGCTTATTGAGGATGAATGCGTCGTTGAAGTCTTATGTTATGAGTGCTTTCCTATCATCTCGTGTAGTCGCATTGAGTTATAAGGAGGTTAGGTGGGTGCAATAATATTAATTACGTACGCAATATTGGAGACTGTTATCTAATAATATATAGAGCTAATAGGTTTAAAAAATTGTGATAAGAATTGTGACTTAAATTCATGCGTTAAATTACGATTTGGTACAATATGATCAATTAGTTCGCGATAATTTGAAATCCCAAATATATTTGAAAAAACCATAGTAAAAGAGGAGAAAGCAGTGAAAGAAATCTTTAATAATTCATAATTATTGTCTAACAAAGTTACTTCAAATCGAATAGAATATTTTTGGATAAACATACGTCAACGTATTATTTTTGATGCGGCTAAAATTGAATTCTAATTTGGATAATTTGTTTTAATAACAAACACAATATAGAAGAAAAACCTTAGGCTAAATATTCAAATATCGACATAATAAACGCAGTGTTAATTATACGCCGCAAGCAATTTTCACCCGTTAAAACCAGTAATCATAACAGCTCCTACAAAAAATTGGCGTACAAAACTTAAAAACGGCCACGGAGAAAACGCAAGTTAAGACGGACCGAACTTGTTCCTCGGTGGATTCTGTCCGACTACTGTGCATTTACTTGGGTTGCGCTAGAGGGAGAGGGGCGATGCGACCGCACATGGAATCGACAAGAGCGAACGAGACAGGTATAGGTGCGCACACGCCGCTAGAGTTCGGTAGTGATACACGCGCAACGCGCAGGAGGCCGAGCGAGTGCGCTTTCCAGTTCGTGTTCCCGACCCATGAGCAGCTGGTGTGCGGTGCGCCGGCCACTTTTGCCACTCGTTTTACTCCAATAATTTGACTACACCATCCGACGTATCCCGAATAATAATTATGACGTAAAACTGGCGTGGCGACGGCGGCACGACTAACGCGAGGCTGTGTTTTGTTGTGTTGTGAAAAAGGGACCGAAACGTGCGGGTTTCTATTAAAATCACTGGCGCTGTAGAAAAGTTACTAACTTGTACGTTCGAAAAGGTAAGTTATGCCACAAAAGCTTAGGAGGTATTGGGACGCGCTAAGCGCCTATCGACGACGCGAGGAATGCAGTTTGACGGCATACATATGGGCATGTGCAGGAACAAAAGCCTTGTGCACAGTCATCACCGGCTCGTTTTTTTTTTTTGTTTTGCCCGCTTTCTCGCCGGGGCGGTTGCTTAAACTATATTATATCAACGAAAGCGACATATAGTTAGCTGGTTATGAATCGAACGAGTTACGTTGGTGTCAGAAGGTTTACACAGGTAGCGGCCGAGATCTCATTTACCTGAGCCGTGGGGATATACAGAGAAGGGACGCTGTACCCTTTAACGGGAATTTTATTTGAATAGAGTGGACGGTCGGTCACGAAAATTATTATTGAAAACTGATTGACTGAGAAATTTAATATTCAAAGACCCGTTATGTCGTTAAATTTGGCAGAGCATGTAATGAATCGTAATGTTATTAGATAATTAATTCATACCGTAATATTAGAGAAAGGTTACTTCAACTGTACTGTGGGCATTAACAATAATATGGGGTCATTAATTTTTTAATTACAAATTGTGTAATATCTTAGCAAATTGATTTTCGTGATGTTGAGGTTTAGCAAAACCTCGCCACCTTAATTTAATTTGAACGAATAGCAAATTGAAAAAATAAATTGCAGCGTTTTCCTAAATATATATCAACGTTTTCTATGACGATCTGTTTATCTATTGACAAATTTGGTACGATAGCGTGCATTCAAGGGATGACCGAGATTGATTTTCACGTTTAATTAAATTAATACTTTATCATTAGGAGATGACGCCACATTGTCAATAATAACGTAAATTAATATAAATACGGTGAACATTACAGGAATACAATTTCAAGTCGTATTGTTCGCATCAGAGCAATCTATGCGTATTTCGAACCGTTCAAAACACGAATTCCTAACAGGGCTCCGTATTTAAATAACAAATGGCATACATGAGACGCGACTAGGAAATAATGGGGTTCCCAGCGCGCACGGATACCTCGCGTATTGGACGAAAGGGGCATATCTTAACAGGTCACATGCATAACATTGGATGGATCCAGATTCTTGTCACGGAGTGTGCGCACCACCTGCATTGACGACTGTTGTAAACGTAGCCCCTATCTCAGAGACGTAATGCCCAGTTAATAATGAGGTTGAATAGTACACATAGTTTTATTATTCCTTGGGAAGTGTGCACGCTATATTGGTATAGGAGGTAACAATTTCCTTATGATTAGAAAAATAAATGTTCAAGTTAAAATATGTGTTGTATTCATGTTATCAACCGAGTTCAACAGAACGGTGGCGAGATGAAGTATCCTCATGGCTTTGTTGACTCTCGTGGAGATATCAGTGTCAGTTAGCGTCGTAGTTGCCGCCATTTTTGTTAATATAGAACTTGTCGATATGAAATATGACTACAGGGAATAATCATTGTCTGGATACTTTTAGCGCTTAAGTTGATATGAAAAATTTTATGACCTTCAGAAAAGCGAAAAAAATTTAAACAAGCGTAATTAAATATATGAAGGATAATTGTGCGTCGGTTCATTCAAGTGCCATTATTCACTGCGATTATAGTTTTAAAAATATGTACAAAATTTTAATAGTAATTAATTAAAAGCCTCGTAATGCGGAATAGACATTAAATGACCTTTATATCAATCTAACGACCTAATTACTTTATTATACCGAATGACGATTTTGCACTTTAAACGTAGAGTATTTATAAAATATTTGACTATCTAGTGTTATGAGAATATAGCTAGTACGATCGCCTCGTTCGTATAAAAACATTCTTGACATTAAAGTGGATCAAATCGTATACACCTATTACGCTTTAGCGGTAACAGTTTTGAGGAAGACAATGGCAATGCAAATGAGGTCTTACGCTAGTTCGAAAGTCGATAAAAGCCTACTCATATCGTATGCGGTGCACGCGATATCAATTAAGCCGTACGTACAAGTTTTACAATGCGAGTCTTGTTTACGTATCCTTTAGAACGCATCTGTAACTTTGGCCTTAGTTTGATAACAGCACACCGACGACACATGTACGAGATAAATTGCGTCACACCAGAGCGGAACGGAAAAAGTTTTTTAAAACATCACATTTTTATTTTAATACGTATATTTTGAAATACCCTTATTCTGAGATTGAAAATCTATTTTTTGGTAACAAAATCGTATAGCAACATAACCAGATAGTGTGGTGTCTCAACGATTACCTCGATCATCGGGGTGACGATATATAGATAAAATATTGTTTACATGAACGTCAACAATACACGTATGAAACGTTAGCCGGCACGGCTAGCGCAACCGCAAGGCGAATATATCCGTATCACTGGACGCTCAATCGATGACGAAAAAACACCCGATAACCATTGACGGGCGACGGATGCGATTACAAACAACAAACAAACTAAACACACACACACACAGAGATACAGTAATAATAATAATAATAATAAGTAACACATAGAATACATTAACACGTAATATTATATACATGATGACGCGCAGTACTACAGTGTGATTCCCATAATATTCGACTATGTGAACTGTGTAGGCGTAATAATAGTCAATGGATGTTAATTACGTCGGACAGAAGACGTCATCGGGTGTCGACCAACGGTAGGCCGCGATGCCGCGGGCGTGATTCCGTGTTGCACGTAAACGGCCAAAGACGATATTGTACCATTCACCCGTGTTGAGAGATATCTAACGTCAGTTACCTAACAAACATCGATCGTGTGTGGAAATACGTGGACCGTTTCTCGCGAATGTTAATCAGCGTCGCGATACCGATAAAAAAGATCGTTTATTATTCGGGTGAGTATCGATAATGCGTTAGTAGTTTAACGTTAACGCTGTGAAGCGTTCGTGGGTCATTTGCATTGAAGAATTGCCGATATAATTTTATATTGGTTTCCGTGCGGATGTTCTCGTGTTGTAAGTAGCGTCCACTCGGGGATCAGTCGGCGCGTGCCCTCCACATGACTACGCCAGTCGTTAATTGTACACGGCTATGTTATTTCCTAAACGCTGCTGCGTTACGTCTTCCTTTAATTTATAAATATCGTACGAACAAAGTCATCGATACAGTTGATGACGCTCGGTAATCATTTGAACGGCTACAAGGAAATTTCCAATTCAAAGGTAATTTAACATAGTATGTAATTTAAAAGATGATGATTGACAGCGTACAGGAACACCGCTAACGAAGTCACAAAGGATTCTCGGATGTTTCTTATGTAGAGCATATGTGCGCTTCTCAGAAACGATAAAATATTGCCCAGTTGTATAATGCCCGCAAATTGTAGATCAAAAGATGTATACGTTATCCGTAATACGTTTAGAATAAAAGGGTAACTTCTCTATTCATTATGTTTACCTACACCGGCACACTGTTTTTTCAATCACTTAAAAAAAAATAGTCTACTAATAACGAAAAATTAAATTCACCAGCTTGATCAATAGTTATACAACGTTATTTAAACCATGAATCGTTTTGCGTATATTTATGGCGGATATTCCGAACCCGAACGGGCGAGTTCACGATCACTACGAGACAGTGCGAGCAAAAATTGTCGCGTAGCAAAGTTTACCGGTAAACTGGTTTCCGCGTAAAATTCGCGTTGCCACGCGATGCATCAGCCAGGCTCGAGGGAGGTACGGCAAGAGGGGCCCGCGGGGGACGGGGGACGGGGGACGTTGGAAACACAGGAGGCGGACGAGCTGCGGTCGGTCGACGACCCGCCGCATGCCCTGCGCCGGCGCACCATTCGCCTTCGCCGCGGTTGGAGCCGATCTTAACACGATTACAAGACTGTTAGCAAATTTTATGTAAATTTACATTCGTTACTACCTTTTTTTAAATAAATACGGTTCTAACTGAAATTCGGCTTCCGAGATATAGGTGAATACATGCAAATGTGCGTTTACGCTTAGGTGGCAAATATTTTTAAATGCTATCATTTCTAACGTGCGTTATAAAAGTCTTAGCTGATAACGAAATAAAAACAACAATTATAAAGTATATATATGATACAGGTTTATTCAATCGTTCAACCATCTACAGCCTCATTTCATCAATATTCAAGGTAGATAATATACTGACATCAAAGATCTATTATTTTTTACTGGCAAACAAACGACCTAAATACATTATCTCGTGGACAGACAGACGACACCGCGTCTGAACGGGATCAAGAAGACGTCAAGGCTGTATCCATTTATGACGAATTACCTCGTAGGCTAGAATTCATTCATAGATACATTCTTCTATTGCATCCAGTTTGAACGATGTCAAATGAAATTCTTCAAAGAGAACAAAACCACAACTGAACACGATATAACCAGACGAAGTGATGATCCTTTGTATAAACAAGAACTGGTCAGACTGTTAAAAAAAAAATATCACTTTATAAAAAGCGACGGACCCGAGTGTCTAACGCGGGCCGTGGGCGAGAGGTAGCCGCGTCTTTAAATTATGTGTGAGGTCATTGATTGAGAAGACATAGTTGAGAAGACTCTCTGGTACTTTATGTATCTATTATAAGCGGTTTCGAGACACACGTAACGGTTTATAGACGCCTATAAATATTTCCAATACCGCATTGGGAGTCTTCCTTACATGCAGCGTCTTCGGATATCAATAAAATTGTAGCGAGCGTAAACATTGATATCATAACAAATATGGAGTCCGGGACAGCTGTAACACATACAGATAGAGACAGAATTGAACGCATTAAAGTTACCGTTTACGTTCTAATTTGGTATGGGAAGCGCATGGCACTTGTCACGATGCGCCTTTAGACGAACGCGACTTATTTATAGTGGCCCCTAACTATTGTGTTTGTATCAACTGTTTAAATTTATATAAGTTCTAAAATAAAACGTCGGGAATAGGTGTCTCAAATAAAGGCGTTCGACTGACTCGAGTTACTTATTTGTTTCAGGCATAACAAGGCGAAGATAATTCAAGATGGCGGTGTTTGGTTTGGCCTCCGCTGTGGCGGGCTTTGTGAAAGTCCGCTACCTAATTGACAAGGCTATCATCGACAACATGGTATTTCGAATGCACTATCGAATCACATCGGCGATAATGTTCCTGTGCTGTATCCTCGTCACCGCCAATAATCTCATTGGTAAGTAAAATACGCCCATCGAACAAAGTTTGAACAATACGCAATTACTATATCTATTTTGGTCATGCATATTTTGCATGGATTTGAATTTAACACGTCTACTTAAATTTTTACTTGGAGGCAACGTATAAACTCATTACAAAGCAGCATTATCGCCGTCGTTAACGTAAAAGAAATTACGTGAAAGTCCGTGTACCACTGCACGAAATGTTAAAATTCAAACGGCAAAAGAAACGAAAGTATACTCGCCGTGTACGTAACGAATAAAAGAGATTGATATTACTCATTATGATCGAACACCATTGACCCACAAACATAAGAACCGAATGACCCAAACATACGTGGAAGTAACTGTCCGTCTCGCGATTTCGTGAGCCGCCGTAAACTTACGTGAGTCATTTTCAGTTCATTGTTCAGTGGCACCGGAACACAATCTGTACGATACAGTTAACTAAATTGAGACGTCGGGAATCCATCGAATTGGTTTGCTCACACAGAATACCGCGACGCGTGGACGCGTGTACGTTCGAGTACGTGATAAGGTTGAAATCGTCGAAGCGAATCGGGCCGGTGAACCTATTGCACCTATTACGACAGATTTTGACCTGTCTCGAATTACGAACGCTGAATTCGGTGCTGCCGCGAAGGACATTAAAGGAAATTAAATACACATTATCGATCGGCCATCTACGGCGCGTTCACGCGTGCCTACTAACCGATGTTGTGTTACGTAATTTGAAACGGTAAAAACGTAAACAAATGTCATAGACTACAACTATACTCTTAACATGACAATAAGTACATTCCTGATTGCGTTGAGATATCTATTTTCTGATGATAGAAAATACAATCTATAATAATGAAGTATTACACTATTTGCTGCTCCATTAACATTTACAGGAGTAAAAAGCCATTCAGTACTGTGGTAGGTAACTACTGTGGGCACTTATGTGGGTCGGATAATGCAAATTGAATTATGACTAATTAATATCATAATTAGGCTTAGACTCAGGCACGGTCTTACAGTATCAGCCGGCTTTATGAAGTCGTAATCATATTCTTAATTTAAACAAATATTATCCACGGATCCAAATAATATTATACTGTATATCGATATGATACGAGTAAATATTATTGCCGATGCACATTTTAGAATCGAGTAAAGATTTATTCTTTGTGTGCGTAAACATAAATGAACAGATTTTGTTAATGTGTAATGTAAAATCAAAATAATTTCAACATTTAAGCGAATATTTTTTACACGGCACGATGCTAAACATAAATTATATACCTACTTTTTGCAGGTACCATATATACATGTATTCCAATGTATCTTTTTAACCAGAGATGAATGAGATATAATAAAATGTATAAGCTTCTGAGTTTTGCATGTGCAATGGCGTGTAGGTACCTACTCATATTATGAAGAGCAGGTGCGCGACACACATCTTGCGATTTAGTCGAACTGTTGTTGCATTGCTACTCTTTTATCGGTCTGTAGGTGCACCTGTTTACGATTATGATTCCGTTGTGAACAATGCACTATTTCTTTTAATTTATGACCATTGACGTATACTTCAGTGCCATAAAGATGCTAACAGATGAGTTTCATTGGTTCTGTGTTAGGTAACATTTTTTTTATCGATTAAAATTGTCACACCGACCACGGTCAACCGAAAATCGTTAAGATAGTGATGGAATTCAGGTTGTTAAATAATATCTGAATATCAGTATAAGTAATGTGGAAAAGGCAAACTAAGAGAATTTACGTTTTGGGAATATTGAGCGCCGTTTTAATCACAAGGTGGTAAATTTTTTCAAATTCAAGGTTGAACTCGAGTAACCTAAAATTAAGCGATACACGAGGTTTGCGAGCAAAAAATTAATGATTCATACGCAATCCTATTGTGAGGTAGCAGCTCTTTCGATTAAAATAATGGAATGATTTTGATGATTCCTATTTCAAAATGGAACAATTTATGATCAAAAAAGCGAACAAAAACCAATAGCGTTTAATTTGTTGAATGTCATTTTCGCATTCAACGCCGGTGCCACTGAAGTGGAGAAGAAAAAAAGAGACTCAAGCATCCCCCCCCCTAACATATGGCGGCTCATCTCATCTTCACGAGAAGCAGAGTCAATTGCCACTACACGTATACACTCGACACACGTATATCCGCTCAACTTACGATGTTTATGATCGCGTTATCGCGTGCCCCTCATTTGTGTTGCCGACGTAAACACTACTTAATCATCGCTTAGGAACCGACTCGACCACGGAAATTCCTCCAACGTGTTCCAGTAGTTTCAATTCTACGGTAACCGTGCTCTTTCTTTTCATCATCTCCTTGAGTAATTCAACCTGTTTTTTCCTGTCCTCGCCCGTTGTCTCTCGAGACGAAATAAAAACGCTGCAATATTGTTATTCCGCACGGGGACTTCGAACGTTTGGCGAGTTTCAATTTGACACGGTGAAAAAAATGTATATAACAGATCTGTTTTTGAGAGTCCGTTATGCTATTGTGATACTGTTCTATTATCACTTATTTTGATCGGCGACACTTTCTAAATCGGAAATTCATTCGCGAAAATATTGCACAGGTTCTAATAATAACATTTAATCGCGTGTACGTCGACTATAGTACTACTGTTGTATTTAACAAACTTGAGATTGTACGAGATGTAATTATAATTAATTGGCGTGATAATTGCTATCGAGCCAATTACCTATAACAACTGTACATTAAACAAAGATGATCTATCTTTACAACACAAATACGCGTTGACTACTTGACCTTTGTTGGATAAAATAATCTCTTAAAGCTGTAACGTCGGAAAATTCGAATGAATCATTGGACTGCATTACCAATAGCATTGTTTCGATAAGTACGTCAGAGTGAACAGGATTTTTATGTACAGAAATGTACTGCATTAGGATATAGCTCGTAGCGTTCAGATGAACATTAGCGGTTTCATCGAATTATCTTTGTATTTTTAATCACAGTAGACACACCTTAGAATACATTAGATTACTAAAAGACTAAATCTTTCATCCCTTATTTCACTCTTTTAAGATATATCCTATGTAGGCTGTGTCTTTCCAGATTTAAATACATGTCCAAATTTCATCAAAAGTGCTTCAGACGCTTTGCCGTGTAAACGAAATAAATTAGACAGATTGTTTTACTTACACATTTCTGATTATGATTATGTCATTATGATTATTATAGAAACAGATGAAGTACAAAGAGACATCGTAATTAAATACCAAAACACAACAATGAATGTTTACAAGTTAGTCATGAAATACGGGATATATTGATATGGCCTGCAATTGATCGCTTAGAAACCTTTGTCATAGATATCCGAGGACGTGTCATCTTGTTGTAACTTCGAACGGTGTTAGGTATTAATTGATTTACATAGGTCACGTCCGTTACAAATATGGCCTACGACGGTATACCCATATTGTTCATTTGTTGTTGGAGCAAACGATTCGCAGGCGCGAAGAGTTCATGAGATCAGCGAAGGTATACTTGCAAATAAGATCGGGTGGATTGCAAGGCCTTCTGTGTATCGAATGTTCACTTGTGACTTCAGTCGGGGGTTATGGGTTCGATTCCCACGAGGAGAAATACTTATGTGATGAGTGTAAGCATTTGTTGTTTCGATCTATGAATATCTATATAAGTGTTATAGCTATGCATATCGTATACTAGCTGCTGTTTAGTTACTGGTTAGTCAATTGTCTCATATTAATATATTTTTATTATGTTACTGAACTTTACAAATCGACCGAGTACCTACTCTGGCGAAGACCGTTACTGCTCGCGAACGCTTTATAGCTTACTTTGTTGTTATTTACGAAAAAACTTCGTTTATATCACTACATAGTATAAAACAAAGTCCCTATGTATGCTTAGATCTTTGAAACTACGCAACGGATTTTGATGCGGTTTTTTTTAATGGATAGACTGATTCGAGAGGAAGGGTTATATGTATATGTTTATATATAATAATATATGCGCGGGACGAAGTCGCGGGCAAAAGCTATTTATAACTATATTGTAGTCCCTAGCTGCCGCTTTCAACAATTGTTTATTATTAGTTGATGTCATTATTTTAATTGATATTTTTGCATATCACACGTTGGACGACAGAGCGTAATAAGCGCACCGTGGAGATAAAACGTAGATATAAATTGCCGGTCGTTTAGATCAGAAATAGACAAATGCACGGTCCATTTCAAGTAGGGCACTATGGCCAGTTGACATGATAGATTCAAATTATTTCCTTACATTAAACTGTTAAAAGCGAGGACGGGATATCGCGTATCTGCTTATATGAGACAAACGATCCACAATATGCTGCATAGCGGCCTTGTGATTGTTTACCACCTACATTGGTATATGTACCTCGGGATACGCCGGTTTTGAACCGAACAGTTTATGTTATTACGTGATTTAAAAAGAATACTAGGAGGGGAATACTATTGAAATAAAAAAAAAACTAAATGTTGGTTTGACTATGTTTTGACATTTATCCATAATAGAAACAAAATTATGACGTTAAAGATATTAAAAATAATACATTGCGGCAAAAAATATTTGCTATCTACATTACATAATTATAAATAGATTTATAACTGTACCTCTGTAATGTAATAAAATCAATATGGCGTAGGAAAATTATACAACACGAATGTAAAATCTTAGTAAATGAATAGCAATGTAACTAATAATCGGTTGTTATTTATTTTCATTTTGTATTCTAGAAATTTCTAATCAATTGATATCTTGAGATGAGTACAGAGTTTGATTATAATTATGGCGTGCAGTCTTTATAAACAAATACTGCATCGCAGCAGTTCGTGATGACTTTAAGTAACATCCACACGGCTGAATAATCACATTTGCACGCCAGGTGTAGACAATCATAACACCGTGCCTCGTAACCGATAAGGAACGGTTGCCATGGGGACTCATTACAATGTTACTGCAAAGGTTCATATAGTTACTGATACATATTTACAGAATTTTGTATTGAAACTAAGTCAGTAGAAAAAAAGTAAAATATCATCAGATTTAATTAAATAAAAATTTATTGAACATCACTTATGCACTCATAGCAACATCAGATCAATTTTAAACTTGATTTTTTGCTCAATTCCGAACTTTTGTCGTCGCTTGTATTGGTTGAACTAACGAAATGTACTAACATACAATTTTATCGTTACTTTAATAAAACGATACACAAAATTCGATGAGTCTATACGTTTAGATAATTTAACCATTCAAATGGCAGACTCCTGAAAGACCAACGCGGTCTCGTTCGAGTACCTAGCAGTTATAGAGGGCAACAAACACGTGTGTACCTCGCGACCCGAATTATTCAACGATGAAACCACATTTCGTAACAATATCATACAAACAATGACGATTTTTACTCGTAAACAGTCCATAATGTTGTGTAGTTAAATGTTATAACTTGAATTACTTTGAACGAGTTTGAATTGCTCTCGTCTGATTCTGAAATACACTTAATACAAACATTACCCATAATTGCCTCTTATCGTTTCCAGTTTACCACGACTTTTAACCTATCAGAATATCATAATCTACACTACTTATTATATAAAAACAACCGTATTTCAGTGACTAGGAACCGATATATAGGAAAACTTCAAAAAATTAACAGGATAATACTCACCTTTGCAAATCTCATGTCATATAGATTCGGACAAAAACGATCAGAAAATTGAGCTCGTAAAATCGTTTTGAGCGTTAAGAGTTGATCGTAGTTTGCCGTGACCCAGTACAACGCGCGGTCACAACGAACAGCTTTAGTAAAACCCCTTATCACATGTGTCGCCAATGACGCCTTATTACCATTTAACGGTATTACGGTATAGAAAATTGCCTATGTTTTTACTTTTTCACACGCACACCGCCGCTCGATTATTGGGTGTTGAGAATTTTTGTTTTTGTAATTCGAACGTGTGATTCGGCAGTCACGAATATCATTATTCACAGTTCACACCACAAGTTAGACACGTACGAATGTGATCCTTATCGCTTAGGTATTAAGGTGTCGATATTCGGTCACTTTAGAGTCGGATAGTAGAGGTCTAATTCAATGATGGATGGTCTAACAGCGCTAAGTGCGCTAAATGATAGCAGTAGAACAATTAGTAAAGCATGTGACTTTTGCTAAATTAACGGTGAACGTCTATGTGTTTATCGTGACAGAGTGCACTATGCAACAGTATTGGACATTGCATTTGTTTGGCTTTTGTGGCAATACTTGTTTGTTTACAACTTCGGTATTAAACCTGTTGGACCATCCATACATTATTTACATTACCATTAATGCTTTAAACTATTATTTTTTACGTAACATAAATTATTTTTTAAAACTGCTATTTTTCTGTCCTTATGCGTATTTATTATTACGGGTCTCCTGATAAAACTGTTTATTTCAATTAGTTACAGTCGACGGAAGTTCCTTAAAGCCTTTATCTACCAATGTAGTTTATATATATATATATATTCTTTTTCAAAATGTGTAATAATTGTGAGCAATAATTACATGTATGCCAGGGCAACGGGTTAGTGTTTACATATATATATATTTCTTGTGTGCGTGTGTATGTCACTGAACTCCTCCTAAGCGACTGGACCAATTTTGATGAAATTTTTTGTGTGTGTTCAAGGGGATTTGAGACTGGTTTAGATTCACAATTTGGTCCACTGGAAAATGTTTTTTTAATTAATTTTTAGTTTTTAAGTAGTAGTTTATTTTAGAATGTTTCACATCGGATCCGACAGACTGCGCTACCATCGCAGTGTCAAATATTAAATAAATAATCTCGGCGGTCCGTAATAAAGATATTCTAGAAAATTTAAATGCTGCTCGAAATCACTATTCCACGCGTATCAAGTCGCGGGCGCAGCCAGTTTACTATAAATATATCCTTGACAATTAAAGTACAAAATTGATAAGCTTAATATTTACACAATAGGTATGTGCTCTGTTTATTTATTATACCAATTCATGTTTACTTATTCAACAATCGTCCACCAAATATCGCGCTCCAGAAATGCCTCACTAGAATAACTCAATATTTGCGTTCGATAAGTACCGTCGAAGAAGATACCCAGTTTTTAAAGCGTCACCGTTACCTCGGTTATCCGCTAGTTCAGCACTTTAGACGTATTCATTGTAGACTATACGCCTGACTCAATACCTCCGTTACATAAGAGAATAAAGTACATTTGTCATTCAAAACCCTGCTCTTTTTGTGATCGAATCCATTCGGGTCAATGTCAAACGAGCCCGTAATATACCTGCAAATAATGAGCAAACTCGAGAGTATCCGTAAGTAGCGAACGTGACAGATCAAAGGTTTTACATTTATTTACCATCAGGCGATTCCGTTACTCATACAATTTTGCACGACTAGAATATATTAAGGAATATTGAGTTCGCGCGAAAGTGTGTGATTAACCGCTGGGATTTCTGTGAAATTTGACGTGGTTTCGAATGTGAAGCCTTCGGGGAATTACACGAACGCTTTGACATGTTCTTGTAATGCTATCAATTATTGACATAACTAATTACATATTTATTTATACACCTTCCCTCTTATACATATCCACCATGCATCTACCGATCACTGTACGTCCAGGATCTCACGTGGGCGTAGAGCATCGCTGGCAATAATTGCCATTAATACGTATCTAGTTTCATTCATTTAAAATCGTATCCCTCGGTGGGGGCAAGGTGATTAGAGTCACGGCCGTTACAATTGTCGCAGGTAGGGGCAAATGCAGCACTATTAGAGCCGACGATAGGCGCGACATTATCGTCATCCGCTATGCCCACAGATGCAATGTCGAGGGCACGTGAGAAAAACGACATGACACTGTCGCTATGTAATTCCGCTTATGTAACACTGTGCCAACGTCCGCGATCTACTAACAGTTCAAGAGAAAAATATATGCTATCAAGTCTAGATGACACTATCAAGTGTGATATAATAAAGTGCATTACGGTGATCTGATGCAACCATCGGAAAATGTGCGTATCAAACATAGCACATATTTGCACAATACACATTTGCCTCACAGACAGTATAGAGCACAATATTCTCAGACAATGTAAATTGCATCTTGTGTAGTCACGAAGACGGGAACGCTCTTAAGATTTAGTCATTTAAAGTATGACGATTGCGCCTTTGTCTTCACCCATGAATAACAGTCTACAGAAAGCTTAAATAATGTAGCTAATGGTATGTTAGAATAGTCAAGTCTGTAAGCTTACGAGAATGTCGCTAAACGTATGTCATTCTGTTTATGGTATATAGATAACTTATGAGTATGGCAGTAGTGACTACTTCTAATGCTGCTAATCAATAAATTTGAAAAATAGCATAGGTCATAGGTTTGTTGCTATTTAGTGAAGAACTAAGTTATCACGCCGTGTACCAGTGCGTTCTACTATTTACACTTACTATAGTAAAATTCTCTGCGCCTATAAAACTGACTCATCGGTTCGTAGATGTTTTTTTTCGACCCCTTTTATTGGTCCTCTTATAGTGAGAGGATTTTGCATTGTAAATAAAACGGGATATATTCTTCTTTGTAGGTGATCCGATCAACTGCATCAACGACGGAGCTGTGCCTGGACACGTGCTGAACACTTACTGCTGGATTACGTACACGTTCACACTGCCTTACTCCGGAGCGAAGGGCATAGTGCACCCCGGCTTGGGCAACGACTATCAAGAAGAAAAGCGTATCCATGCGTACTATCAGTGGGTGCCTTTCATGCTGTTCTTCCAGGCGAGTTGATTGGTTACAAATTGATTCGTTCATCATGACTTGTGCATATTGCGAGATATTAAAGGTTAAAAATTTTAGTTCTTCTTTAACGCATGGTGCAAGTATATTGTCTACAGGAAACAAGTTAAGAATAAATATCGTCTGCCAATGTACTAATTATGTATTTGATTCAATCTTAAGTACCTCGTAAGGAAGTTGAGAAGTTGGCTGCGAACCGTAAAACTATTTAAGATCGTCATTATTCCGTGATAATTTCGTTTAATTATATTGAATTACCTATTTCGTTATTAGATTTCACTCGGTCAACATTGTTCAATATGAACAGAGCCGAATACAATGAGGTGGCAGCAAGACGTTATTAATAATAAGCTCAAGAATTCAATGCAACGACCAATGTGAGAGGTCTTTCTTTCAACAAGTCAATGACTCGAGATAGTGACCAGTTGTATTAAATTAATGATTGAGACCAATTATAAGCCCATACACGAACTACCTCTATAATCTTAAGATGTTGTGAATGACATTAGTTGTTCAATTATTGCAGGGTCTCCTGTTCTACATTCCCCACTGGATCTGGAAGAACTGGGAAGAGGGCAAGGTGCGCATGATCTCCGATGGAATGCGCGGCACATTGGCGACCATTGCCGATGATAAGACGAACCGACAGGTATAGATGTTTCTCCCTTGCATGCAACATACAGAGAACTATTTGTACGCTAAAGTCAATTATCAGACAGGTATTTGAATTCACAAATTAATAGCTCACGGGAAACGGAGCTAGAGGAGCACATGACTCCGCTTGACAAATCAGGATGACAATCATTGAGTCAGATAGTGAAATATTATTATCAGAATACTCCTTGTTATTTGCACTCTTTCGGTATGCCATGTACCTCCTGGCGACCAGTTTCATCAATTGGTACAATTGAGATAAGGCTCCGTGACTAATGAAGCTTCGTGTCCCTAATAATTGACCCGAGCGTATTTCTTACGTAATGAGATGGCATTTATGATGTTAAAGAGTTTCGAATTTCTTTTTATTGAACGTTATTATATTTTAGCGAATGTTAACAAAATTCGAACTTTCATCAGGGCTGTTTTGAGTGGTGAGTGTAATTAAAAGTAGTGAGTCTTCTAAGGTCGATGGTGGTGTGAAGATAAGAATAGAACACCTGCTTAAAATCCATTAGAAATAGCACAAATGCATATAAAATTAAGCATTAAATGCAAATAGCTGTGTAGCTACAATTTACTATTTATTTTCAGAATCGACTCGTTCAATATCTCCTTGACACACTCCACATGCACAATACCTATTCCTTCGGCTACTTCTTCTGCGAATTCCTAAACTTCGTCAACGTTGTAAGTGAACAAAATAATTTGAATTATTGTTATTATTATCTATGCTTAAAACTTATTTGACTTTCCGATGTTAATAGATAAATGTAACAATATGAAAATAGTTATAATGTTTGTATGCTTCATTGGTTATTTGCATACAGAATAATTAAATTAGGTATAAGACAAAATTTAAGTCTGCATCGTTGTAATCTCTGTTTGATTCATGTCCTCATTTAAATTGGATACACTTTGTTTACAGGTTGGCAACATATTTTTCCTGGACACGTTCTTGGGCGGTGCGTTCTTGACATATGGCACGGACGTCGTTAAATTTTCGAATATGAACCAGGAACAACGTACCGATCCTATGGTCAGTAATAAAACAATGATACATAGATTTGTAGACAATAGAAAAATTGTATCAAGCTTTTACGTTCTACCATACGTTCTATCGACGTTAATATGAGTCCTTTTTCCAGATTGAAGTGTTCCCAAGGGTGACCAAGTGCACGTTCCACAAATTCGGTGCTTCTGGAACGATTCAGAAGCACGACGCCCTCTGCGTACTCGCGTTGAATATCCTCAACGAAAAAATATTCATCTTCCTTTGGTTTTGGTGAGAACGAATTTAATTAGTGCATTTTTTAATTTACCATATGACCTCTTAATTGTTACTCGGAGCTTCAAGATTATTATTAATGTTTGTAGCAATAAAAATTATTCTCAACGAGGTAAATGAACTTGAGACTCCCTGACCGAATCGCATTCATGAGTTGCAAAATTAATGCGCCTATAGTATTTTTCCTGTTTGTTCAAGAAACGTTGGTTTGGTAATTTCATGAGTAGGCAACGGTTTTTTTTTTAATTTACAGGTTTATCATCCTGTCGGTGGTGACTGGTCTGGCCTTGGTGTATTCGGCCGCCGTCATACTGCTGCCGAGCACTCGCGAGACTATTCTCAAGCGTAGATTCCGCTTCGGTACTCCTAATGGAGTTGAAGCACTTGTTAGAAAGACTCAGGTAGGCTATACGACATGAACACATTTGTACAATTAGTAACAAATTTACTTAATCGCGTATTAATCTCCGTTCTAATTTTATTTCTCGTTTTTACTTCTTGTCGCTTATGCTCTTTCGTTATTGACGTTGACTTATCTTGTGATCTGAACCACAGGTCTCCGAGCCCTGTACAGAGCCCTTGCAACGAGCATTCTTGTATATGTTTATACCAAAAATATTTGTTTTATACATAGTTAAAAATGTACCTAGCACCTAGTGGCGAACGCCTTTGATTTCAATGTTTCAGAAGACAAACTGTTTTTTTTTCTTTACAGGTTGGTGACTTCCTACTCCTGCACCTCCTCGGCCAGAATATGTCCCTGCGAGTGTTCGGCGAGGTGTTAGACGAGCTGTCGCGGCGAATCCATCTCGGCTCTAACCCTCCCTCCGCACCGTCTACTCTAGAAATGGCGCCGATCTATCCGGACATCGACAAGTTCTCCAAGGAGACGGAGACGTAAGCCCATTGGACGTATGTCACGAGCAATACGCCCTATAGCTATATTTTCGTACAATTTAACCACCGCCATGACTCAAATACATCTTTTGAGAAATCTTTGATAGCAATTCTTTTGATATACTTCAATCGATCTTAGAATAAGAGCGACTTTTCAAAACGTGCACTCGAGTCGTGGCGATTTTTGTTCCTCGTTTCAAAGGCGTATTGCTCTCGACAACTCCTTGCATGCGTTAACTTTATCAGTTACTATATGGTGACATAGAAATGTAAGACGAAATTCGATAGTTTGCAATTCATGACATTCCTTCGTTGTAGGCGATATGGTAACAATAAATTGCTAAGGTGTCAGCCACAGTTTGCCTTTGATAAGCCCGAGCTTTAAATCTAGGTCTCAATGACGTGTTTAGAATATTTTTTTAATGATGCGTATTAGCGAAAGAGTTGTGAAGTTGAATTAGTATAGTTAAATGTTCGTTGCTTGATTGGCATATAATTGACAAAATTTACGGTAAAGACTGTGTTGTAGTATAATAGTGAATGCATATTACTGTCGGCTGTAACATCCGTATTATCCTAACGTATAAATTTTTTTTAGACATTAACAATTAACATTACGTATTATATATAAGTAATATGGCTGTAAATAGTCATACAACTATTACAGTCTAAACAAACAGCAGTAATATAATTATCAAAGTATTGGCCAATATCAAAGAACATATCATTTGCTCAAAATTAATTTCCATTTAGTAACTAATGATTTATACCTACCTACATTGAAATGAGTAAAGAAAACCTATCGATTTTCATGAACTCTATAAAGACATATTTTTAAACAAATCGTTTTATTTTATTTTTTCTCTACTAATACGTAAGACATATGGATACGTGTATGTTATGAGGTATACTTGTATCTATACAAAATCTAGATTATAAAACAATAGGCGATCGTGTCAGTACAAAGTTTCCTTTTGTGATGTGCGACACTTTTGATTCGACTTTTTTTTTCATTTTTATTATCATAATAAAATTCGTATATCAATTATAGTAATAAAAAAAAAAAACTATTTTAGATTTAGTATAGAATTGTTGGTGCAAAAGACGTGGTGTTTATACTGTTGACGAATGTTGTTATACTCAAGTGATTTACTCGTATATGTCGTGCCATTGTAACCGGTAATTTCTTTGGGAGCATGCAACTAGCGCCAGGCTTGCATTTCTCTACGTGTATGTAAGACATTCGCCATTCCATCGAGGGCTCGTTTGTTTAAGTGTATTATGTTTTAGATAAGGACGCTGTCAGTCAATTTAGCCATACGACGATTTCGATGGACTTCCAGGAATCTCGGGAACTATTCTTCCATATCAATAATGTTAGCATAATAAGCCCCCAGTATATCGATGTAGAATATATGAAAATAAGTTAGTTCTGAAAGTGATTTATATGTATTGTTCGCTTTGAACGAGGTACGCATCGATCGATATGTGCTCTTTTAATATACATTGATTTATTATATATGTATCAATTGTATTTTACGAGTTTATTGCTATTTTACTATTCAGTATATCTAGTGTTATTATTAAGAATCAGCTTGGTACCGATACATCATTCCTTTTGATATTATTATGCATGTGTTAGTTAGACTGCTCTTGTGACAATTTTGATTATATTGACTCTAAGGAAATTAAACAAATTTAATAAATCTCATGCGTTTTATTTAATGCCTGGTATTATCATACAAGTTTATACGTGGACGTAAAAAGTATCTTCGTTTTATCAGACACCAAGTTACCATGCAAAGCTATATAGGTACTTACTTTAAGCACAGACAAAATAATAATGTTACCACCTCCTTAAAAGATTGCAAAATTTAAAAAAAAATCAAATATGCAATTTTAAACTCAAAAAATGTACCAATCCCCACCGTTCCCCCTCACTTGACACTTTCAAAGATTTTGCTACACCTTGTTGAAGTAAGCTAATGTTAACCTCACGTTTCTATTGAAAATTTTAGGACGCACGTACCCACACCCATCATTTGTGCAGCCAACACCTTATGCCATCACATATAATTACTAATTACTGTTAAGTGCTTGAATTGCTATAACAAATTCAGGAAAATAAACAAAAAAAAAATGTAAGCGGCAGTCTGAACACCGTCAATACCTTTCCTAGAATGCCACTACATTAAATGAACTTAAGACAATAATCATAACGTAACAAAAAACTGCGTATGGGGGGTACCTACTGATATTCTTTTTAAATATCACATTGAAAACAAATGACCGAAAAAAGCAAATAGTAGCGTAAAACAAAACACAGCGCCGCCGTCGGCCGGGCGTACAAAATCCTTATTTCCCTTATTGCCAACGTGTATACAACACAACGAACCCTATTGTTGTCGCAATCCCACCAAACAATGCGCGGCAGATGTTGAACGTAGAGTTGCACGGTACGAGAGCTGTTTTAAAACATATCACGGTTGGTTTTTGAGGCAAATTTCCGTTCAACACTTCTGTTGTGACATCTGAATACGAAATCGAAGACCCGGGCTGAATGGGGAGCAAGCGTGACAGAAATAAAAAAAAAAATTGTATCTTGGATAACTTCAACCGGCTATATAATAAATCATATTTTGCAATACATTGCCCCACGTGGAACATCATGTTTATAAAACAAGTATGCTAAATAAGCAATCAGCTTTATGTAGGTCGAAAGTGCAATAAATGTCAACGTTAACTACGACAAGGTTAGCGACAATCTATTAATCAATAAACTCAGAGCGTAATAAGATACCTATAACATGTGAGTACCTGCCGGATGTTTCTTAAGAAAGAAATCTCAAGCAGACATTGAAACAAATTCCAATTTAAAATTTGGCCGTTCTACTTAAGGGAGGTACTAGTGGAAAATAATACCACAGCTATAGAGTCGTAAGTTATTGAAATAGAAAACGATCACACAGAAACACAAATCTCTTTCAGCAGAGTTGTCTCATCCGAGAATCTCTTTGCTACGGAACGGCAAACATGAAAACGAATCCCATTCAACACGATCCTCCACCCGAGAATCTCTTTGCTGTGCAAGGAAACAGGTCACAAAAACAAATCGCATGCGGTTACAATCATCCAACGAACCAGACGCGACCACTGCGTGGATCGGAACATGGACAGTGTTAGATGTGACAATGAACTCACCTGTTGCCCCAGTCGAGTTTGGCTACGAGTTTCAAACGAAGCGCCCTCGTCTGATCTTGGGTCAATGTCCCCGCCAATAGTGCACGTCGACCACTTAGGAGTTCGCGCATGACTTTCGCCACGGCGCTGAACCTGTAGGTCTCGCGCTCCTGTGAAACGAGTTCCGTACATTAAAAAGATACACACTATGTTTGTCAATTGTCCGTGGAATGAGAACTAATAAATGTAGCTATGTCAGGAGAAATAGTCGTGTCATATGGATGGTAACATATTTGGATATGGATAATCGTATTTGGATCGAGTTACTTTAAAAGCTAAAAATGGTGTATAAAGTCATTTTCAAAGTCACTAACTAAACTAGTGTCAGTAGTTTTACCTTTATACTCGTAATGTAACATTCAATATGTTACATATAACTATAATTACAATTCCAGTATTCTAGTTCCAGTATCCCTTGACCCCACAATCGTCTTCGATTGATCATTCTCGATTTGAACACTAACCCACTAATAGTCCCATTACCACCTTGTACTAATCAGACTAATTGACACTAACAGCCCCCATTCTTACGAGTTTGTTTGAGGTCGGTACTGATGTACATGTGCGGAAGCGGCCACTTGTTACTGCTGGCAGCTGTTTGCTTCTCTCTTTACATAGAAACTGGACTCCAGGTGTTTTACTTCAACGGTGATATTCAATATAAAAAATTCACATAATTATCTTAAGTCGAAAATGCAAGCCAAGATTTGAACTCCAGAACCCCCGGGCGCGAGACAAAAATCCAAGCGAGTAAACTATCACTGCTCACTTGACTTCTATTAGGAAAGATAACAACATCGTTATCGTGTGGCTAACATACATAGCAATGTAAACTTGAAATCATTCAATATCCATTGCTTATTTTTGGAAGCTCATTAACGCAACGTTACAAGCTCGTCAAGCAATGTATGAGTTACAATTTACTATTTAATATAATATTTACAACAATGTGAACTATACATTATCAGATAACGGAAATCTATTTTACACGAAACGACCACAGTCATTTAACCACACATTAGTGAGATGACAAGGAATGAATCATTACAACCGTACAGACGTAAACAAAGGAAACGGTTAACGTGCACTGCGGTGATTAGTGGTGTAATCTTTTTAACAAAAAACCAATAAGATTAAGTCGTTTTAAAGTGACATAACAATAATTGTTAGATTGAAATTTAAAAAAAAGACATTCAAAACTGTCTGTGGCGTTGCATTAATTTTTGCTGGTAAGCGCAATAAACCGAATGTTATTACTTGTGTTGGTTTTTTGCAATCAAAACTCTTTTAGAGTCGTAATTTGTTGTACAAAATTTTCTTTTTTTCGTAGTGTAAAATTGTAATTCGAGGTTGTTTGTTCAATAATGTATCTCGTGAGTATACAGGAAAACTTGTTAAAAGTAACCATAATTTCAAAGTCATATTTTTATGGTATGTAATAACAATTGTACGTCATTATGGTAATATTTTCTTTGAATGTAAACAATTGAATTCAGGTATATGAGGTCATTGCTATTTGTGAGCATCTTTCAATTGAGATTAGTGAAATATAACTATGCTACAAGCGATGTCTTTTGTTGGACTTTTGAATAGGCAACTACCAGCGGGAGGTTTTAATTCTTTTTGGTGGTGTAAGGAATAATGCGTAACGACAAATTAGTCCGGTTCCTATCTTAACTATCGTTAAATCAGGAGGATGTCCGAGGAAAAATTTTAAAGGACGGACTGCCAACGAGTCTGAGGCACGCTTCATGTATCACCGAAAAGTGGGGGAAAGACCCCGTGCAATTCCGCACTTATTAAAAAACCATCAAACGCTAATGTTTTATTATTTTATTGACGGCAATAATATGCCAGTCCATAATGTCTGATATTTAAGTGAACGCTGTACAAGTATTTTAATAGTCATACATACCAGGTCATAGAACCATAAACTACGTATGTGTAATTAGTTATGAATGTCTTGTCTGTCGTGGTGTTGGTATGTGTGTAATATATAAATAAATAAATAAATAAATGAACATACCACATAAAGCTTCTTCCAAAGCCGGGCCCATTCTCGCAGGACACAAGCTATCTCGCGTATCAAGGCGTCGTCTTTCAGCTCTACAATGGCGGCAGCGCCGGAACCCTTGACCATACACGGTCTGATTGAGACCACGCAGGCTGGAAATATTCCCCACGCAGACCTGTTCTTTGTACTGAAGCCTCTGTACCATCCTGGTATACGAAATGTATTACAAATTTGACAAATCATTTAAGAACAACATGACAATGATGAATAATATAGAACAAAGATAAGTCGATCGGGTTGAAAAGTTGAAGAAAAATTTGAATATCAACATTGCATTTGATGTTTTCATTATAATCGCTGCAATAAAATTGTTCAAAAAAGATTTTTTTATAATAATAATTAGAGATTGGCCGAGTACAAGTTATGCTGAATAACTGAATACTGATTTTAACTTGGTTCAATGTCAACTATGTGTATTTAGCTGAGTTTCGCGGTATGAGCTTACACAGGTTTAGGCCGCAAAATATGTAAAAACTTGTTTGGGAGCGTCAAACTTTCATATGTAGGTAACTTAACTTTTACTTGTGCTTGGATATTGATGTGCATAGGCTGCAGTGTCTAAAGAAATAATACATGCACCTTAATTGCACCTTACATTGAGAAAACTGTACATTGCTAATCATACACTCGGCAGTAGACACTCAGCTGACGGACCAAACGCGTCACCTCAAAGAATGACCAAATATGGCATGTGCTAAGTTTTAAATGCTCATCTCTAATAACCATTGAATGTTTAAATATCAATAGAATACAATAATTCGTTTCTGATACATTTGTAACAAAAATATTGGTAAGCATTTCAAGAAGATTTTTTAAAGTAAGTGCTTAACTACAGCATACCTGAGTTTTCTTCTAATATTTGGACAGATTCACCAATTTCCAGTGGTAAACCAGATCGAACATCTCCTTTCCAATTGTATACGGCTGGAACAATGTATCATTTGTTACCTCAAATATAGCAAAACGTTATTACAATTTTTTTTTAAACATCATAGCATGTGTATCGATATCGAGAAATTGAATAGACATGTTCAAATTAAAACTCTATTCTTGATTTAAAAAATTCTGATGTAATTACAGACATCATTTCTAATTGCAACTCAATAATAAATCGTCTGAAGAATGCAGTGATTGGTAAAAACAATTTTAATATTGACTAAATAAAATGTAAAGCAATAAGTGGTCAACTATTCCTGTAAATTAAAATAAAGATATCAAATCCAATTGGTTCTATATGATTGTCCAACTTAGGCATGTGATTTGCTGTGTTTGGGTGAAAAAATTATCTACGTACAATATATATATTTATATAACTAGTACTTCAGTGGTGTAGTCACCATAGCACAGCTTCCGCGTTGTTTGGCACCAAACCACATTATCCGAAGATGAGATAAGACATTATTATTTGTCCTCGATTGGACTCTAACCGGAAGCACTGCCCATTCAGCAGATGTAGTTTTTTCTTTATATTGACTCTAACAATACAAATTACTCAATTCTGTGCTCTGCGTCACAATATACAACATATTAATGTTTGTGTGTGTGTGTACAATACATATAAAGTTAGGTGCATTGTGGTATCCTTAAATGCAGGCCCAATAACTATATTGATGTATTTTGATGATATCTAAAAGCCTTAATACATACTATACGATTTGATGGAATCCAAAAAGAACCCAATGTTTACAATCAACCCAATGTTTATAATTCATTTTAATTGACCTTAAGAGGAGTTACTGTTGTCATGGAGGCCAAATACTTTTTTCTTACACAACACTAATAGTAAGTAGGTGTATGATGATTAATATTTGTCTGTTACATAACATAGCGGAGAAATGTTAAAATAAGTATTTGCTTGTGAGAACACACACAGACCCATCTGATGTTGACATCAGGTGGCAAAAAACGTTTACTTGTAAATAATGAAAAAGCAATATAAATACTTTGATTAGATAAGGCATTCAATAAATACAGCTAATCTTCTACAACATAACATCATGTTTTTTATGACCAATTTATATAATTGAAAGAAAAAAAAAGAAATAAATTCATGAGATAAAAGACAAAGGAATGGGTGCTTTAAGGAATGTATTATACTTAAAGGAAGCTTTTCAATAATCATGTTTTAGGATATCATTTATTTATTAAAATTCACGACGTGTATTTACGTTTCCGCTGTAATTGTGTGCAGGATGTATTACCGATTGAATTGAAACGTCAAACTTACCGACAGCTAGTTTCGGAGATTTTGATGGAATCCACATTTTGAACACAATTCTAACACACAAAGAGTGCACAAAAATTTTACAAAAGCATTTTGAATAGTTATCGAATTATTTAAAAATAATAGAACCCAAGGAACGAAAAACAGAAAGTACGCTCCTCTGTTGATAGATTATTGACTACAGATAAACGCCAATTTGATTTTGATCTTTATTATGGTGATAGAAACTTACAGATAAATATTAAAAATTTCAATTTAATGACTAATGATAGAAGCCTTTATTTCTATATCCTGAAATACAATAAAAAAACGTATTATCCAAAATATTTAAGGGAAAGAAAGGTCAAATTAAATATTTATCTGAACAGTAGAAAAATAAAATATAACCCCTATTATTAGTTAATGAGGAACATTTCCGTTAATCATAAATATGCTGATGAATTTTGAAGCATAAAGACGTTGTTTCTGCATAATTATTTAAGCAACCAATTTACAATCGTTGCAAATCCAACGTGTAGTGGAACGGAATTCAAAGGTGTCAATATTCAATCCTCTG
>DWDX01000435.1:0-27161 GCA_018245675.1 Agara michaeli
GTCATATAAGCGTTTATTTGGAATGGGAATCGAATCTGCAACCGATCGAGCGATCAGGTGCGCTAACTACGCCGAGGGTAGTCAAAATGAACAAAACTGTTTGAATAACTGCAATATCGGCCGCAGCCCTTACCGGCTGCACGTCTATGTAGAGCCGGTGGTCCTCGGGCACGGGGGGGGAGATGCCCTCCACCGCCTCCCGGAGACTGTCGTCCGCCAGGTAGAAGTGGGGGAACGATAGCATTATTGGGGAGTCTGGAAATGACAATTTTACACGTCGTTATTATCATTTTAATGTAAAATATCTACGGTGCGGGGTATGGGCGAGCCGTGACGGCAAACGACATTTCGTCGTTTATATATATATATATATATATATATTAGAAAGAAAAAACGAAAACTCAGTTTATTCGCGGCCTTTGCTTACAGTTACGAAAACAAACAAATAAAAAAATTCCACAATAACAACAATAAAAACAAAAATAAATATTATGCTATGTATTTACTTCCTATTTTGACTGCTCAAACTTATCTAGCTACATTACTTACCATGCTATAGCCATTCCGATAACCATCAATGTTAAACACATTCCTCGTTGACGCGCACGTGCGTGATATTGAGAGGCGAGCCACTCACCGTACTGGCAGAGGGACACGTTGAAGAGCCCGCTGGGCGCGCAGGGCTGGCCGGCCGGACAGAAGCACTTATTGTGCTCGTTGTGGGCGAACACGTCCTCTGGCGGCGTGAAGCGGTACCCTTGCACGCCCGCCGCAGACTCCACGTCCTTTAGATATCTGTCGGCGTATTGTTCGTTTGACAATATGCATAAGTATGTTAACATCGGCGCGTCGGTGTCGCAGCTCGATAAAATGCGTGTACTATGCGTGTCCTTTTGAAAGGACGTTACGTACTTTCTATAGTACGATTGCAATTTTGAAAGGACATGCAGTCCTTTTAAAAGGACCGCGATGAAAATTGAAAACATAATTAAAATTTCTCGTGTATTTTCACAGAAACTCATTGCAATCACCCGTATACGTATCATATTGATGATTTCTATAATGAAAAATAAACCTAGCGAAGTTATCGAGCAATCGATCATTGATTTATCTGTCAGTGGGCATATCTACAGGGTGTTCTAGTCAAATGACAATAGTTATAAACGATCGACGGCGAAGGAAGTGGAATGAACTTCCATATCAGGCTTGCCCACAGCTGGGGAACATGGGGCCTTTCAAGAAAGGCGCGAAAAGGGCTCTCCTTCAAAGCCGTTTGTCTAGGCTAATCTCGAGAACGGCTGAAGCCGACTTTAATGGGACTTTCACCGGTAGATAGTGGAGGTTATACGACAAAATATAAGCTACTTTTCACCCTGAAATTCCCAAGGAATCGAGATTTACGCGGGCAACGCCGCGGGGCGCGGCTCGTCACAAATAATAACAGACAATGAGCCATAAGCCGGTGGACGGTTGCGACAGGCGACAGATATTGCGTCGAGCCGACACCAGCGAGCGCGACCTACATTTACACCGTAGCGTAACAACAATTTTGTATACATTGGATTAATTATGATAACGCACGAAATATCGGAACACTTCGTAAGTGACTGATGATAATAGAATTCGGTAGGGCGTTAAGAAACTTGAAGTGCAATATTTATTTTTTAAATAGCGGTGTCCCCTGCCGGGCAGAGACCTCCCCTCTGTAGCGCCAGGTGTTACGAGCGGTCGCTATTACGGGCCAGTTCTTCAAAGAATCGTTATTATACTTATACTTCATTATTGTTATTGTTACATTATGATATCGGCTTGCCTTTAAATGCGAGCTCAGTTGATGGTAATCGAGTTCATGTCTAGGACGTAAGGCGTTTGCCTAGAATATGGCTAGTCACTCTTGTTTCGAATTGTATTTTGTTTTCGAAGCAGTGATAGCACATTGGTTTGAAATTCAGCCTCTCAGTCCGGGGTGTCCGGGTTCGATCCTGACACCTCTGACTCGTTACGTGCGTTTTATGATTTAAAATTCAAATATCAGTTATCGAACTAATAATTGTGTAAAATCTTTAAACGTATACATATCTGTGCGAATACACGTGTTTGTGTTAGTCTATGTTACGCAGCGGTGTGACAGACGGCCCGCGTGTTATGTAACGCAGCGCCGAGCCCCATTGCCACGGTGTGACTACACGCATTTCACTTTAGCGTGTGATATTAACATGCGTATTATAACCTGACACCAACTGAAATGTTATATTATTTTGGAGGTTCTTTTTGAATGCAAGGAAAGACACAGTACAAAATAGTTCATCGCCCATCAATCGTCATCGTGGACTGTGGCATTACACAGTCCACGATATACCGCGCGACAAATTGGCGGTCGTTTAAACAGTCCGTAAAATAAATATATTTCACTTAATATTGGGGTTTCTGGAGTTGAATTTCCTTTTTTACCACTGTTGTGAACCGTCCACATCTTTTGACTACAATTGTGAACTGTCAACATTTTTACCACTTCCGCAAACCGCGTCACCGTTTCGCCAGCGGCCGGCGCCACCGGACCCACCTTAGCGGCAGCAGCCGACAGAGGTCCTTGTCGTAGACGCGCAGCGTGTCGTTCCTGCTGATGTGCGGCGGGAAGATCGAGCCGTCGGAGCCGGCGATGCTGTTGCACTCGTCCGTGGTCCAGTGCGGCAGGCGCTCGCGCGTGTTGTACCGCTCGAACAGGCCGTAGCGGCTGATGTCCGTGGCGCCCGTGAACATCGTCACCACGTCCGGCGACGTGTCGTTCTTCTGCGGAACGTGCACGGCGCGACAATAATGACCGGGGACAGTCCCACACGCGGCTGTCCGATTCCATGTTGGGCAATCGAACGCCCGCGTTATGGTGACCGGACAGCTGATAGACATACCTATATATACTCATACGATATAGATATTTTTACTGCACCCAGACGGAACAAACGAATGTGCTCATGAGCACATATGTTCGTGTGGGGACCGAAATAGCGACCTCCGATTTCTTCCGAGGGTCTCTGAGCAATCGAGCGAGAAGCCAGTCGTTTGCAGGTAGGATTGATAATGAAAGGAAGCAAACTGCTTTTATTTATCTATGAAACTCTGTATTGTCGTAGAAATAAAATGCGTCTGTCAAATTTCGACACCCAAAATAGCTCAGTGATAGTGGATGAACAACATTGATTGCAAAGTTCAATGCTATACATACAAGTGGAGGTTGAATGAAAGTTTTTAATTAAAAAGCTGATATTTATGGAAAATTCTCGTTAAAATTAAATTTATTTTCAATTAATGAATGATAAATAAAGATTTTTTTAACCCAAAAGTGAACCTACGTGTAGGATTAAATGAAGAACACCCATAAAAAACTAGATAATTGCCTCTTCAGCGCTTAAACTTACACCATAGAACAATCCGAACTCCTTGTACGGTAGCGTCTGCTCCTTGGGCACGACGTCCTTGGCCAGCTTGAGCAGCGGGTCCTCGTAGCCCCACAGCAGCTGTCCCACGGACACCTCCACGAACGGCTTGATCTTCAGGATGTCCATGATGGACGCCATCGCGAGACGCAGGAAGCGGGCCGCGTGCTTCGACTGAGACGTTGCGCTCTGACGGGAGAATCATTTCTGTATATTCTATCGACCGAGTTCGGTCCGAGGTCGTACTGTTTTGTATGCGGAGAGCGATTGTTAGTGGGAAATAGTTCAGTTTGTAATAGGTTTTAATAGAAATATTAGCTAATTAGAAAGTAAGAAAGAGAGAAACACTATCATAGTCTCGCGACAACACATAATGATAATAAAAAGTGATAGTGATAAAAATAATAATAGAAAATAAAACCGAGTACCTAGTATTTATTGAGAATACGATTACGATAGAGACTTTTAGTGAGGGCGACACCTACACCCATCAACACTCGCAGTGTATATCTGTTTCGTCATTCTTTCATACTCCATTCTTTGTACGTGTCCGAACCGAGTTTCCCTTTCTTACTCGCTCTCTCTTTTACACGGAGAATCAAAGACAAAAACAAAAACAGAAACGTTTATTTGCACAAATACCCAAATAATACCCAACATTTAAAGATCTTACACGATTATTAGTTCAAAACGTATTGTGCTTTTTACGACGTACAAATTTAATAAATGCAATTAAAATTATAATAATTATTTATTATCACTTAATTATTACACTACAATTAACACATATTTAAGTGACATATTAAAAATAAGTATTACGGCTGCTTACTTTAATAAAAAAAAAACATTTTAAAACTGAACACATAGTCTACAATTAGTCACGAAACAAGTAGGCTTCTGAGGTCGACCTGTCCGTGCTTCCTGTGTGCTTGCCTCGACTGTTGTTGAGTTGACGAAGGTTTTTATTGAATTATAAAAACGAGTATATTTAAGTACTGAGTACATAAAAAACGTAACATCACGCCTGTAATCCCCTAAGTACTGTGTAACTATATATAATTTAAATAAAAATGTACACTCGCGTCTATATAACCCCAAGGGTAGGCAGAGACTAAGGATTTCTACAGGATACGATCCTGATAGCCTAGTGGTTTGAAATTAAGCCTCCCATTCCGAGGGTCTGGGTTCGATTCCCGCGCAGGACAAACCTTTGTGAGATGAGCACTTCAGCTGTCCGGTTACCATAACATGGGCATTCAATTGCGAATTTGGATTATCTCCAGTTATTATTATTATTATAATAATAATAAGATTATTAGTTAGTATTGATTGGTAACAGACTGCGGGAATAAAACTGTTAGTAATATTAGTCCGATTAGTATATGTTAGTATGACTGCAGTTAGTATGTGTTAGTATCCGTTAGATTGGTCAAATGCGTCGCTATTCTTGAGGAGTGAGATAGTCGACAGACGGCATTTAACGATGTCTATCATTAAACAATCATTAAGAAATGAATACATCACAATATCATTACGGGCTGTATAATGACCGGCCACGATGCGTCTTAAAGTTACTAAACTACTATTTACGAAATAGACCACAATTTTACAAATTGATCAGAAAACATTGTTTATTTTGAACGCACTAATCTTTCACGCTACGGACCTAATTTTAAAACCCCATACAGCCTTTTTATCGAGGAGAGATATACTTTATGTGAAATTACGGGTGGAACCTTACGAGCAGTAAAATATGTGTATTTGTAAATTAGAATTTTTATTTAATTGACGTATTTTTTATTTTACTTCCCGCTGCTTTTTGTGCTGTCTTTGTACGTAAATAAATGCGTTTTGTTTGAGTGAAACCGCGGAATGCACTAGTGTTAAGATATATTTGTATGTTGGCTCCGATATATAAATATGGCCGCCACGGGTCATTGCCCCCGCTCTGTCAGCGCAGAACAGGTATTTAACATATCGTTAGGACTTTATAGATTACGAGCTACGCCTCGCGGTGTTACCCGCGGAGATTTAGATCCCGTACGGATTTTAAGATAAAAAACAGCCTACAGGTCGCCCTATAACCTCAGTTCTCAACTAACCGACAGCCTAGTATTCGCAGGGCGCGCGGAAAACTGACTTTCATAGGCAAACTTTCGCTCCCTCGGTTTGCGTTGTTGTAATTATCGTAAGTATCCCTAATTTGCTTGGAAATAAAATACAGCCTATGTTGCTCGCTGATAAGGTAGCTTTCTATCGGCGAAAGAATTTTGAAAATCGGTTCAGTCGTTTTTGAGTTTATTCAATGCAATTCAATACATTTATTGTTTCCTGTTCATAATATTAGTGTCGATGTAAACTGGTACTGGTATTACTCTAAGCACTTGGTCTGCGTCGTTGTCCGGCGATTGATAGTAAAATGTGAAAGATGACGTCATAACTCAGTATTTTTCTTGTTCCAGGTATGAACGTAACAAGCATTATTGCCACTCTGGCAGAGTTCCATGGCAGGACTGTTTAACTTAAGATTGATCAGTTCGTCCAGTGATTGGTGAACCCCATCGCTCACTGCGGGATTGTAGGTTCGATTTCCACCCGAGACAAGTGCTCGCACGGTAAATATTCAGTGGTCTATGTCTGGCTGTTACAATGTTTTGCAAACATTAATATAACATAGCTCGGAAATAAATATGTTTCTTACTCTCACTCTTTGCATTTCCTATAATATTGCAACTCCTCCGTCATGCCCGTAAAGCTTCAATTTTGGAAAAAAAAATATTAAAATGTCCTCACACAAACATCAAACTACCTCCGCTCTAAATATCACCACAACCGGCCCAGCCGGTTAAATCGTGAGGGCGTAACAAACAGACAGATGAGGTATACATACATATATGTGTATTATATAAAAATCGTAAAATGTGTTTAGTTCATTCGCTTCGATCGGCACTCGAGCTCTAAAACTGTAAAACGGGAATAAAAACCGGCCGAAGAAAAGACTCGCAAAATAAGTTATACATCTATGTATACTCAAATATCCAGTTATTTAAATCTACAAGCTGCACTCATATTGTAAAGAGACGTTTGTCTGTATGTAGGAGATAATCTGCGAAACTGCTGATGCAATTTTGAAAATTCTTTCACCAATAGGTACAAAATTCTTTCACCAATAGGCACAAAATTCTTTCACCAATAGGTACAAAATTCTTTCACCAATAGGTACAAAATTCTTTCACCAATAGGTACAAAATTCTTTCACCAATAGGTACAACGCTACTTTATCACCGAGTGACACAGGCTATATTTAAAACTAGCGGCCCGCCCCGGCTTCGCACGGTAATACGTCACTCATACGGATCATTTTCATACGGATCCCTAACTTTTTGAAAATTATCTATCGCCAATGTTCATCGGGGATAATGTAGGATTTTAATGGTGAAAGAACTTTTCAAATCGCTCCAGTAGTTTCAGAGCCTATTCAATACTAACAAATAATCGAATCTTTCCTCTTTATAATATTAGTTTAGATTTCTAATGAATATTTTGGATTGTCAAATCAAAGAATACGAATTTAGAAAGTGTGTTTGAATGTGTTTTTTTTTAAATATGGGTTACAGGTTGATGCAAAAATAAAAAAAAAACAAAAACAACAATTTTCCAAAAAAAATCTGGATAGGGCCTCCATTAATTTAAACGTATAAAAAATTGTCTAGAACCTCAGACCTGTCAAGTAAGTATACACAATAAATTTCATGAAATCCGTCACTGTGACACGAGATCTTTATATATGACACTGTTAATTATCGTGTACGTGGCAGGCGTCACGTCACGGGGTGAACGACCCTCGCAGGAGCCAGCACCATCAGCACGCTGGAGCATCACGCGTGGCTATTTACGAGCGGCGATGTTGGCGCACGCCGCATTATGCATGCGCTGAGCGTTGCACGGGAAAGTTTTCTGTGTATGAGTCACTCGTGTGCCTAGCGATCTCGATGTCCAATGTAAACTGATATGATAAAGAGGAAAGATTCGATTGTTTGTCTGCATCGAGTAGGCTCTGAAACTACTGCAGCGATTTGAAAAATTCTTTCACCATTAAAATCCTACATTATCCCCGATGAACATAGGCGATAGGTAATTTTCAAAAAGTTAGGGATCCGTATGAAAACGATCCGTACGAGTGACGTATTACCGTGCGAAGCCGGGGCGGGCCGCTAGTGTTCTATATGAATAGTATATGCCCGGAATCAAAATGTAAATATACCCGGCCGGCTACTTTTAGTAGTGGTTGGAAAACGTAAAGGAGGACGTGGGTTCTATTCCCACGACAAGCATTTGTCTGATATGCACATTCATTTTTTTGTCTGAGTGTAGTAAAAATATCTATGTAAATATTACGGTATGTATATATGGTGTTTATCAGCTGTCCGGTCACCACAGTACAGCCTCCATCTAGTTTGAGATCAGACGGCCGCCTGTGAATGCCTCACTCCTTTGAATGGGTTACTCCTTTGCAGCTGATAATTTAATACGCTACATAGAAAAAAATAATCAACAGCTACTCGTATAGTACATATAAATAAAATTGAAATGTCTGTCTGTAATTTCAAAATAACTGTGTTTTCTCAAGTGTTTATATTTATTAAGACGATACTAAAAGACTAACAGACATTTTTAAATTCTTGTCTGTCTGTCAGTTTTTTGTATTTTTCCGGGCGAATCTCAGGAACGGCTGA
This sequence comes from Agara michaeli, assembly GCA_018245675.1. NCBI lineage: Eukaryota > Metazoa > Arthropoda > Insecta > Lepidoptera > Hesperiidae > Agara > Agara michaeli. The sequence goes on from DWDX01000435.1 coordinate 8,171, forward strand.
AGTCATTTTAATGGAATTTTCATCGGTACATAGAGGATGTTATAGCACAACATATAGGCGACTTTTTATCCCGAAATTCCCACGGGAACGAGATTTACGCGGGCAACGCCGCGGGGCGCGGCTCGTCGCCAATAAGTAGAGTGGAAACAGTTAGGTCCGGCCGTTCCGGTGGGTGGGCGGTTCCGTCTCGCGCGGTTCGAATCCAGCTCGGTCACTTACGTGTGTGCATTACGAATGAAAGTACCGCATACTTGTCGATTCGATGAATACAAATTGAAATTGAAATAGTTTTATTTGGCGCTCGGGGCGCCCTGCCTACCGCGTTAGCACCTGGCGTGATGGTATGATAATAATAGAGAGATATTGCAAAAGAAATACTAAACAAACCACACGTTCGTACACTCCATTTAGTTGCGAATACCGTCTGTTTGAGAAAGTCGACACGGACAGCCAGACAGACATATATTTATTATTAATCATGGTTCAGTGGTGAGTGACAAATGATATATCATGATTGAACAGTCGATAATGATATGATCAGACCCAGTCAATTAAGATAGAGGAAACATACCACGAATGTATGGCATCGTATAGAGAAAACAAGCAAAATTTGTTTAGGACATTATTTTTAGTAATACTAATAATAGAAATGCGAAAGTGTATTTGTTTTGTCTGTCTTTCACGTGAAAACGGAGCAACGGATCGATGTGTTTTTCGGTACGGAGACAGTTGAAGGGCTGGAGAGTGACATAGGCTACCCTTTTTCGCGGGAAAATATCGAATTTTGACAGGAAAACACGTTTGAAACAAACGAGCATTACAGATGGCGTTACGGCCGCAATAATGGTATGACGCGTGAACAACGCGGGTGAAGCCGCGGGTTACAGCTGCTTGTCATTGATAAATTAGGAGTATGCATGAGACAGAACCGGTCGAAGGCAGAGATACCTGCTCGTTTATCGGTATTTTCCATTGCACGCGAACACCGGGCGGCGCGCGGCGTCTGTTACTCGACACCGGCATTATCGTTACGATATCGCATCGACGACCGTCGAGGACGTCGCTGGACGCTCATGGCTCAGTGGCTGTCGCGTGTGAAGTTAATTGTGAGCACTGATTTGCAAGGCGCACGGTCTCGGCAATAACTCTCTCGGTCTACATTGCACCAAAGCCGATGTAAGCCCCGGGTGTGGTAAATGAAATTTTGATATAACATATGCAATACTGGGCACTGAACTGACAGTTTTGCATTATTTTTAAATATGTAACTTAAGTAGGTATATGTCAATTTTAGTGTAACCAGTAAATAAAAAAAAGAGTAACTACAATTCTAATTCCATATCATATTGTAGGCCGCAAAATTCTAAATGTGGGTTGAACTAATCATTGTGCAAAATCTTTAAACGTATCCACGCCTCTGTCTATATTTAGAGCAGAGGTTCTCCAACTTAAAACTTATTTTCTAGCACCCTAAAAATTATTTCATTTTAAATACTTCTAGTGTCATAAGTCTAGCTGGACCGGGGCCCCTGAAGCGTGTATCGCCCCCACGAGGGATCGATTACCCCCGTGTCGGGAAAAGCTTGTCTGGAGGCTGTAACAGTGTGCGCGTGTAGTACACTCACCAGCATGGGTATGTTGGGCACCACGACGGAGTCGTCCTCGGCGCCGGCGCTCAGCTCCGGCACGAAGGTGTACGCGCGCCGGTAGTTGAACGAGAGCGTTCCGTTCTCGTTGTCCGTGATGTTCATCTTCTCCCACTCCTCCCTGGGGATCGTTGACGTCACATTGAGAGTATCTCGAAAGTTGCCCGTTACACCTCGTTAACGACATTAGTGTTCACTAGCCGTGCCCCGCGGTGTCGCCCCCGTAAATCCCGATCCCGTAGGAATTTCGGAATAAACAGTGGCCTATCATGGCCTTTAAAAAGTCCTCTCATAATAATTCCGTCTGCAAAATTATTATATGTACTAGATTAGGCTCAACGTCTTGATGAAACATACTTTACAGTAACAATCACTACTCGTATATTAGATGACATTCAAAGACAATAAACCTATTAAGTGGCCGAGAATTGCCGCTAAACAAAATAATCACGCTAGATGGCGTGATGCGCCACTAAATACGCATTTATATTACACTAGTGAGTTGACCCGCGCGGCTTCGCACGGTGATACATCACGTTGCCCCATTATTAATTTCCGCAGCGTACGCGATATAGCGATTTCTTTGGTATTTTTTTCACACGACGGGTTACATTATCGAAGTTTTCATACGGATCCCTAACTTTTTTGAAAATATTCTATCGCCTATGCTCATCGGGGACGATGTGGGATTCTATTGGTAAAAGAATTTTTCAAATCGGTCCAGTAGTTTCAGATCCTATTCGGTGCAAACAAACAATCGAATCTTTCCTCTTCATACATGATATCAGTTTAGACGCTGTAGGGTTGACACTTTGGTTAGTGTAAGCTTCGAAAAAATTTGAACAACTGTTATAAATCTGACAACCTTTTTAGTGTAGCATATTAAAGTATATGTTACTCATTAAAAAAAAACAAATTCTTAGAACTTTCGTCTGTCTGTTTGTTTGTTCAGACTAGAAACGCTTTGCCCCATTCTGACGGGACTTGTATTGGCAGATAGCTAATGTTATAAGGAGTGACTTAGGGCAGTTTTGATATTGTGTTACATTAAAAATTATTTTAAAATGATAAAATAAACAATACATAAATAAACAATACATAGAAGATTCTCAGACGCAGTACAATAATATATAATTACATATAGAATAATGGTACCGCTTTTTTCTAATTACGGTTTTTACACACGATATTAAGTATAATAAAAACATTAATACGCTCTATTATATAAGATGATTCTACAATCTCCATTCCGTTTATAGTACAAGGGTAAAGATAACAAGTGGTAATACCATTGCCTCGTTCAAATAATAACTGGGGACAATTGCACACGCGGCACAATTAAAGGTACCCGGGCAGCCGATATACATACATTTTTACCTACATACTATGTTCTGGGTGGGAATCGATTCCACGAGCTCCGGTTTCGCAGTCAGGGTCTCCGACAGTTCGACCGCGAGACGTTCAAACCGAAACATAGATCGTAATAACAACTGCTCCGGTACAAATAGTTATAACGCTGCCCGTTACTACCGGCCGAGTGTACGCGCTTTCAAGGCATTTTACGTAACCACTCCACTGTATAGAGACAATCCTTATTGCGATCATTTAATGATTTAATTACACAATGACGTGCACATACAAAAGAATAATAATCGTCTTCCTTCATCCGTATTTGTTATTAACCATCACGAATGTAAATACCATTATGTTCTCGATAAATCTGTTAATCGGTGGAAGCGCTCGTGGTGGTGATGATACGCGCGATCGGCTCGGCTGCGCGACGCGCGGGGGGATATTGGGATTAGTGGACGAGAGGAGAGGGAATAGTACTGAAAGGGTGACAGCTTAGTGGTTTGAAATTCAGTCTCCCATTCCGGGGGTCTCGGTTCAAATACTAGTACGCACTACTCACGTTACAAAAGATGCTTGCGTCTTATAGAATAAACATTTAAATATCACTCGCCGTAACGGTGAAGGAAAACATCGCGAGGAAACCTGCTCACCCTGCTATGAGATGCTATAAAGTGTGTAATATTTTCTGAGGTGTGCGAACTCTACCAATCCGCACTTAGCCAGGGCGTTGGAATATGGCCTAAATCCCTCTCTCACTATGAGAGGAGACCCGGTCCGGCGGTGGACCGATGAAAGGACCAAAAAGCAAATTATTTTAATTTAAGCCGGAATCTAACATGTTTATGTAACTGCGCGAGTTTACATAGACAGGTTATATTCCATCGCGTCTAATGGTTTTACGTCAATATCCACAAGGATGGCACGTCACGCGAGCGGCCTTGACGGATGAATCGGCAATAAATCATCGCCGGGGTGACCACACGTTGCGCTACTTTACAAAGGATTCTGTATGAAATTAATGTTTTTGGAACTTTTGGACCGCACGCAGACGAATTCGAACCAATAATCTCCAGTTTCTATATCCCTAACGATGAGACAAGTATTTCCCACTGAGGTTTAAATGCGCACCGCTTGAAGGAAAACAATTATGTTCCAATGAATTTATTACCTATTATGAGTGGCCTCGTGGTCGAGCGGTTAGAGACCCTGACTACAAAACCGGAGATCGTGGGTTCGATCCCCGTCCGGAACGAACATTTGTGCTATTTGTTTGTTTTGTGTCTGGATATAATTAAATATCCATATAAACTGTAAATCGTATGTACATGTATATGTATGTGCATCGGCTGTCCGGATACCATAACAAAGGCGTTCTATTGAATAGTTCGGAATCGGATAGCCGCGTGTGGAATTATCCCTGGTTATTATTATTATCATTATCAGAGTAATATCAATACGTTGAACACTCACGAGTAGACGTACGGGCCGAGCTCGTCGAGCACCGGCTTGGAGCCGTTGTTGAGGAACTCGTCCGCGTTGGTCACGTTGTACACGTAGACGCGGACGAACGGTCTGACCGGCGGCCGCGCCCACCACTCGAACGTCATCGAGCCCGGGCGGAGCACCAGCTCCTGCACGACGGAGAGGCGACGCGCATTGTTGAAGAGACACCGAGAACCATAATCATATTACACGAAAAAGTTATAACTAAATATTGTTCACGATGTAACCCGCGTACATTTCGAGCCCGTGGGGATTTCAGGATTAAAATAGGCTATATGTTGCCCTATAACCTCCTCTATCTTCCAGTGAGAGTCCCATCAGAATCGGTCCAGTCGTTCCCGAGATTAGCCCGGACACACAGAGAAAATTTACAAGTCCGATTGTGTTTTAGTATCGTGTAAATAATCATGAGCACTTGAGAATTACACAGTTGTTTTGAAATCACAGACATACACTTCAATGTTATTTATATTTATATGTATAAATAACTTACATGATCTATGAACAGTCTGACCCACGTGCCGAAGAATATCGCGCATATGATGCCGGCGAGCAGCAGCACCACCGCCGAGGCCAGCACGAACCCTGGAACAAGAGAACACTACAATTGTATACAGATTTGATTCTCCATATCCACATGGCGCCGCCGGTCTGGGATCGAATCCCCGCAAGGATATAGCTTGAACGGTGAATAAAAACAACACGAAAACGAATATTAAAGATATATTATGTACTGAGGTTTTGCATCAAATTTAATATTTATAGTAAATTTATGAGACAATGTAAGTTGATAAATTTAGTTAATAAGTTTTAAAATGTCCGACTCGTATGGATAGGTACTGGCTGCTATTTAACGGACGGTGCTTTCTGCTTACCCCGTTAGGGGCTTGGCATGATGATATAATAATATTTGTAGGCTGTAAATGGCAAAATAGGGATTAATGTAACAATGCTACAAAATATATGATCTATTCATATTTGTACGAATAAACCTTTTGTATTTGTCCTTGTATTATTTTGTATTGTATGGTATTGCATGACTAATCAATTACACTGCCAGCTATCACCATTGGTTACCACAAAATCAGTATTAGTCACAATTTCATACCGCAATGACAACCCTAACACCAGCATCATTGTCGAAGTTTTTATCATCGGTTTGATCTCAGTGGGTCAAGGGTGAACTGCTTGACTAATTAAGATGAAGCAATGCCTCTTAAAAATTCCAACATTGCTTTTCTTAAAAACAATGTTTCATTGTACGACATAAAAACCGTGCCCGCGGTGGTAGCCCTATATATGTTATGACTACCATAGATTGAATTACATAAGGATTAGATAGTTTTTTTTCGACGCTTTTATTGGTCCACTGCTGAGAGAATTTTAGGCCATAGTTAACCAGGCTGGCCAAGTGCTTATTGGTACACGTCACACACCTCAGAAAATATTATACACTTTAGAACATCTCTAAGGTGTGCAGGATTCCTCGCGATGTTTTCCTTCACCGTTATAGCGAGTGATATCTAAATTTTAGTCACAACACAGACGCAACAAGTCAGAGATGCGCGCCAGGATTTGAACCCAGACCTTCGGGAGACGGAGGCAGAATTTCCAATCACTAGGCTATCACTGCTTCATCATAGCCATATATCTAACCATATTGGAGTAGTATTTATATTGCAGAGTAATATAAGTCGTGATTGGATAATTATTTAGCTAGGAGAGTCGTGAGTGCGAGCTAGTCAAGGATGCTTTGCGTCATTTGAAGCTCCGATATGCATATTTGCACACTGTAAGCGGCTTTCCCACGGTGCGTGATATCAAGGACGGATGCGGACCAGCGTGGACCAGCGCGCGCCGACGCACCGCGATAAGAGCCTCAAAGTGCACTTCAAATAAAATGCTTACAAATCTCCAGACAAACCGACACGAGTCGACACGCAGACACAAAAGTGGCAATATCATACAATTTCTATGCAAGGACACATTAGTATATTTGCAGCCAAACAGATGCTGTTGATGGTGCAAGCGAAGACAAAGCGCCAAGAGGACACAAGTGCTTTCTTTGGGAGATCACAGATTCCTCCGCAGAACGCTTAGAAAACAGGTAACAATTCCACATAGCCTGGTATCAGTCCCAGTGTTCTGCCATACCTTTACAAAGACAAAGACAGATCTTTATTTGCATAAATATGGTTACATTTAACGATTTTACTAGAACTGTTAGTTCAATCCATATTTTAATTTTAATTTGAAACTGCATACACATTTAAGAAATATAATTACAGTACAATTATTATTCAGTTAAAATTAGACTGAAATTAATTAGATACTTCAAATGTGTTTAAAGACTTTATTCTCATAAAAGACTACAGTCACTTACAAATCGACGCAAAATCGTCAGTTCAGTATCCTGTATTGCACAAATTATATCAACATTTGATTTACATCGGCTTTGGTGCAATGTAGACCGAGAGGAAAAATGCCGGTGGAAAAAAATGGGTTTTTGAAGGTTTGTCCGAAACCGTATGCGACAGTGAATCGCAGTTACTGAGACGCGAAAAACATTATCTGTGCCATATCTCACGCTAAGTATTGGTGGTTATGAAACAAACGTGATTCGCGGATATAATATAAACAATCATATTGTTTAATAAACATTATCGAAAGTTATTGTTCGAAACAATCGCTTGTACAACACGTACAATTGCAGTTTGATGTATGCTCGTACATTTGTATGCTCGTGGTTAGAAACTGGCTGCAAAACCGGAGGTCGTGGGTTCGTCTCCCATCCGGGACAAACATTTAGGTGATGAGCACATTTGTTTGTTCTGTCTGGATGTATTACGGTCAAAGTCTATTACGCTTGCTAAGTGCCGATTGGCAGACATGACAAACCTCCGAGAACCTTATGAAAAAGTCAGGTGTACCGGTTTCTTCACTATGTTTTCCTTCGCCATTATAATAATAATAATAACTTAGGACACTCACAGGCAGAGCCTGTACTATGGTGACCAGACAGCTGATAAACATGCATTATACGTACTATAAAAATTAATATTTTTCATTTAAATTTAAATTTATCGGGTTGTTGTTAATGTGTTTTCTCCAATTTGGTATTAATCCTTATCAAAATAAATAAAATAGTCACCTTTGGCATTTCATCTAGATTGATATTGTACTTTACAGTACATCATTATAATAAATACTTTAGGAGATATCATAGATTCAAATAGCACGCGGGGAAGCGGCTGCGGGATGCTCGCGTGAGGGATGTAACTTGGAGTGGAAAAAATCTAATACTAAATAATCGATATTTCTGTCTTTAAATTAAATCGATTTGTAAATAATCATTTAATGAATTGTGGAACAACATATAGACTACATTTTATCCTAGAATTCCCGCGGGGTCGTTATTTACGCGGGAAAAACTTTGTGACACATGAATTCCACGCGGACGCAGCCGCGGCCAAAGCTAGTTCTATTATAATTGTAATTATGTATATATATAACTACCATAAATCGTGATAATAGATTTGGGGTTGGAGGTATACGACTAGCGTTAACATCGCAATTGTATCGCGATCGTATCGCTGTATATGAACGTTTACAACACCCAAATGTGCTCAAATTACACAGATGTGTAGTGGATGGTTCCACTGGTTTATCAGTTAGGGTCTAGGCACTAGAGCAAGAGGCCAGTCGACCAGTCATGTCTCGGCTAGTTACGACACGTCCACAGTTCGTTTACGCAACGAAATTACTACATTTCGCCGCATACAACTTAATATCGGCCGCGTGATGTAAAGTCGTTTTCACAGTAATTGTTATGGTCATCTCATACCTACTATATATCTATGTTTTTTTTAAATATTTCAGCCCAATAAACAGGCAGACGGGTCACCTGATGGTAAGTGGTCACCGTCGCCTATGGACACTTGCAACATCTGAGGAGTCGCCAGTGCGCTGCCGGCTTTCGAGGAGAGCTCTTTTTGCGCCTTCCTTGATAAGCTCCACGTCATAGCGCCCCGGGAATACCTCAGAAGGGAGTTCATTCCACATTTTACACGTGCGTGGTAAAAACGACCGTGCCATGTGTATGAAAGAGGAAAATGACTGACTGCGTCACCCAGAGATTAATGAGATCAATCTCTTTATACTATAGCGTGTGAGCGCTAAGAAAGGAATTTTGGAAAACACCGCTAAGGGGATGGAGATAGGCGTAGAACGATTGTACGAGAAAATTCGACGGTTCGAAAGTTGGCCTCAGTCGAAATTGAACATTGCGCAAGTGACATAGGAAATGAAGAAAAAAAAACCACCTTTGCATGCGCTCGGTTCAATTTGTCTCCGTTGTCACGCGATTCAGACGTTTGCGAGCGAACGCGAAGACGTCGCGTCGGCGATCGCTGACGTAACGCGCTCAAATGTCACCGGGAATTATGTCACGCGGAGTTGTAATGACGCCGGCGGAGTTACTTAACGTTAGCCTCTTTTTCGGTTATTGGGATTAATGCTGGTCCAGTGCTGGACGCAGGTCTCCTTTCATAGTGAGAGGGTTTCAGGCCGCAGTCCACCTAGCTGGCCGGGTGCAGATTGGTAGACTTCACACACCTTAGAAAATATTATATACTTTATAACATCTCTAAGGTGTGCAGGTTGCCTCCCGATGTTTTCCTTCATCATTATAGCGAGTGAATTTTAGTCATAAAAGGAACGTAACAAGTGAGCGGTGCATACTAGGATTAGAACTCAGACTCCCTGGAGTGAGAGGCTGAATTTTAAACCACTAGGTTATCACTGCTTATGTATGTATATGAAACAGCTCATGTATATCAAACAGCAAGGTGTAAAAGACAAGCTCAATTCACTGCAAAACGGGAATCCAGCACGTCCACCGTGCCAGTTGTCCGAGCGAAGCCGGGAAACGCAGCGCTGTTTAACAACAAGGCCATAACATCCATTCAAATGTGATTTAACACAAGCGTTTCGTCGAAATGTAATACAAAATACGCGCGAGAGAGTATTTTGCAAACACTCCGCCATCTTGGCCGACGGAAACCAACATGGCCGATGTCAATTGGCACTCAATTAACGCTCACCACCTCGCGCGGCCTGTGCGCGTGTAAAATCGACGTTATATCAATTTTGACGCACGTCAGGTTTATAAGGACAGATTCATTTGACACTCTATGCTTTCTGCCTACCCCGTTAGGGACCGTTAGGGCGTGATAGCATGTTGTTGTTGTTGACTGGTCCCGTCGATCCAGTGATTAGAAACAGACCGCTGATCCTGAACTCGTTGGTTCGATTTCCACCGGAGACGAACATTTCTGTGATGAGCACATTTGTTTGACTGGTTACAATGAAAATATTAATAAATATGTGTATTATATGATAATAATAATAATTGGGACAATATGTTGCAAAGCAGTGACGGCTTAGTGGTTTGAAATTCAGGCTCTCACTCCGGGAACCCAGACCGGTTCAATCTTGGCGCGCACCTCTAACTAGTTACGTGCGTTTAATAACTTAAAATTTAAATATAAAAAGTTTCTGAGATGTGTGAAGTCTGCCACTCCTCACTTGGCCAGCGTGGCAGACTGAAGCCTAAAACCTTTTCACTGTGAGAGGAGACCCGTGCCCAACAGTGGGACACAATAGCAAAAAACAACAGTATATAACTAACAGACAATGAAACAAATGATATAAAATATGTTACCGTATTTTCAAATATAATACTGATTATTTTATTTTTATATCGTTACTGTTAATAATTTTAATTTATTGTTTTTATTTCAATTCATAATACTTTTATAGCTTTTTAATGTACACGTTCTTATAATTCAATTAATCATATGCAAAATTATCTCTTCCGTGTTCGTCCTATGAAATTAAATATGTCATTTGTTATTATACTGTTTTAAATCATGTTAGTGCGTTAAATAAAGAAATAAATCCCCGTTGCTCAACGCGGCATATCGTTTACGACACGCCAGTGCAACGGAACAGGCGGAGCTCGCAAACAATAATACTCAAGCATTCAAAGTCGTTAACGGTCGCGCATACATTATGATTTTACAGCGAATTAGTTAAGAATGTTAACATATTTCCAGCTAATACCATTCTATTGTTACAATAGTCGTAAGTAGGCGTAGTAATTTACTACAATCGTTGGATCGAGCGGTCGGAGTAGCGATGAATATATCCGACTACGTCGACATCTATCAAGATCGTTGGAAACAATATCGGAAGATAAATCACGACAGAGTGATTGATTTACCTAACAATTTATTTCCATATATAATTGAGCACATTGAATATCTCAAACTGAATATTATATTTTTGTGTAGCAAAAAAAAAAATTTTTTTCCCCGGTACTAATTACGAAAGCCGGCTTGATTAGAACCCGTTTTAATATGTAACAGGTTTTCGGTATACCTTAACTGTGGTGCCACTGAAGAGATAAATAAAACGTGCAATATCGGTCTACACTCTACGTCCACTTCGAACGAACGGTTAAAGAAATGTATTAATTATGATGGGTGAAATTTCATACAAATGTTCCACCCCTATTTAACTCACATTGGGATGAAATAGAAAACATTTCTAGCTTCAGTTGAGACAGTCAGCCGGTATACGCATTAAGTTCATCACACAGACTTCTGTTTCGGCGGCAATCGAACCCGAGACAGACGGACACAAGTCGACGGTAACTCAAAATATAACCGCGTTATTAGAAAACTCTTCAATTACAATATCACTATATAATACACCATTAACGTAAACCGCATCGATTACGACACTTCATTGTTATTTTTATCACAGTGCTATTTTATTTTATTGCGAGAGTATTATACAATTTAAAAAAAAGTAATAAACATTACGCACGCATTTGTGTGTGTCGGTCACATAAGCGTTCTGTTAATAGTTTACAACGGTAGTTAAAATGAAGCAAGTTACTTTTCTATGATTCTTCTTCTGTCTACCTAACCTTGGATTGCTATATTTATTTTTATTTTCATAGTTAATATTATTGTTATCATAACTGTTGTTATCTTTATTATCATCACAATTATTTGAAAATTGATTTGTACATCGCCTGCTTTATTCGAAATGCTATGATCGTTTATGATCTTGTTTTGATTGGTGTACATGGTTTATGTAATCGTTTTAATTAACAATAAATAAATGTATTGTTCAAAACTCGTGGTTTTTTTTCATTATTAGCCTGTGCTATGTAACATATGATTTGTTTCATCATATCGTCTCGCGATTTTACACTGTTCTGCTTGCGGGTAAAAATAATACGTGATGTTTACATAGAAACGTGAGTTTGGAGACTTGGGTCGAAGCCTCCCCCCACTCCCGTCCCTAGACACCTCGATACCTCCTCGATATAAATGTACGATATAATACTAGTGTATAGATATTTTTATGATAGCAAGCATATGTGCATATCACCCAAATGTTCGTTTTGAGTGGGAACCGAACCCGGGACCTCCGGTTTCGACCACGAGGCCGGTCTATATAAAAAAAAACGGTTTATGCGGCCTACTTCCTCTCTATTCTATGTATTGTTTGTGTATAACTAAGACAGAAACAAAGACGTTTATTTGCACAAACATGGGTACATTTAAAGATTGTACGGGATTATAAGTTCATCCCAAATGTTGTGTTTTACGGCGTACAAATTTAATAAGTGCAACTAGCTGTGAGTATCGCTAACAAATAAAAATAAAGCCGGTCCTAAGTTACGGCGTTTTTGGCCGTAACACTCTAATTTGGCAACGGTACGTTCACTTCGCGCTAGACGGTGTTGTGTAAGCGTTGACCGCGCGAACTGGGTTACATTAGCATTGAGAGCGGATAGATACGCTACCCGCTCGGATCATACGTTCTCAGACTTATTTCGTCCACTGCTTATTTTGAGAATCAAATATCGGGGCCTCGTGGCCGAGCGGTCGGAGAGCCCGTTTGCGAATCCGGAGGTTGTCGGTTCGATTCGCATCCGAGACGAACATTTGTCTGTGCGGCGCGTTTGTATGTTCTGTATAAAAATATCTATACGAGCAGTATATCGTATGTATGTATACGTTCATCGGCTGTCCGGTTACCATAACGTAGGCATTCAGTTGCCTGATTTGGAATCGGATAGTCATGAGTGGAATTGTCCTCAGATATAAAAAAAAGAATTAGTTAATAGATTTTTTTTATTATTACGTAGGATGGACATTTTTCGAACGTAACGCACGAATCCTACGTAATTCCGGGATAAAATGTACCCTATGCTTGACCCTGTAAGCTCCTCTATCTACCGGCGAAAGCCCTATCGAAATCGGTCAAGGCATTACGAAGATTACCCTGAACAAACAGACATACCTAAATTTTAAAGAGCATCATTTTGGATATAACTTACTTGTGGACATTAAAAAAGCGTTACTTTCTTGAATTCACAGACAGGTATATCTATTTTTTTATAATTATTTGCATGTATTTCAAAGCGGACTAATGGGGTCGTTATAGAGTTGCGAGACCTCAACCATAATAACAGCTCCTTGGGTTTCATTTATCAGCCGCTCAAGGCGATAGTGAATGCTAGTATAAGTAGGTATATCTATAAACTAGCTAATACCCGCGGCTTAGTCCGGGCTCCAAAAGAATTTATTTTGTTCACGCGTCACTCCGTAATTGCGTCGCCAACGCCATCTATAGCGGTTTGTTTAAAACGTGTTTTCTCGCCGAAATGAATTATGTTTCGGCGAAAACGAATAGCTTCATGTCAGTCTCCAGCCGTCTCTCTCACTCTGTTGTTGGTTTATCAGTCGCCCGGTTTTCGAGGTGCCGGCCCTATCCTAGTTCAGAATCGGAATGCAGTGAGTGTATTAACTATGACGTCGAACCATCCATACTTCCATACTATACCATAGTTAGTATTATAGATGCAATAGTGTATTTGTTTGTTTGTCGTTCTTTCGTGTCAAAGCGGAGCGACGGATCGTTGTGATTTTCGGTATGGAGACAGCTGAAGGGCTGGAGAGTGACATAGGCTACTCTTTTTCGCGAGAAAATATCTGATTTGTACAAAAAACACGTTTTAATCAAATGAGCGCTACAGACACCGTTACTGCTGCCGCGAGAACTCCTACTGGTGTTGCATAAATACCGTGTTTTGTACAAATAAAAGATCATTCGTATTTTTTTGTATGCGTCACATCCACGGATTAGGCGCATGGATGATGGAAGGTCACCTTTTTTGGAAATTTCGAACAAGCGACCTGTTATGGAGTATTTTCGCGCCAGATATGATCAGCTCAAAGTCACAGTTGAGGTCACTTAGCAAGGTTTAGGGTTGGGTGGAATGGACAGCTGAATAATTAGTATACATTTTTTTTATTGTGCAATAGGCTTGCGTTTGACTGCCAGCTCGCCTGATGGTAAGTGAGGTGCAGTTTGAGATGAAGCACGCTTGCCTGGAAAGTGCCTATTCACTCTTGTTTTATGATTTAACATCTGCTGAGTTTTTTTTTCGGCCCTTTTTATTGGAGCGGGTCTCCTCTCATAGTGAGAAGGATTTAGGCTACAGTCCACTACGCTCGCCAAGTGCCGATCGGTAGACTGCACACACTTCATAAAATATTAAACACTTTATAACATCTCTCAAGGTGTGCAGGTTACCTCGCGATGTTTTCCTTCGCCGTTATAGCGGGTGATATTTAAATTTTTAGTTATAAAACGCACGTAACGATTCGGAGGTGCGCGCCGGAATCGAACCCCGAACCTCCGGAGCGGGACGCTGAATTTCAAACCATTAACTGTCGTTGCGGTTTGTAAACACGATACTAACCAACAAAAAAACCGTCGGCTACTTGGAACGATTTGCGCAAAACACACCGAGATTGACGATTTCATCTGTTTCATAACAATTCGAAGTTGTAAAGGAAACCGAACGGTGACTTTGTGTAAAGGATAAGTGATAAATTAAGTAATAATAGTTGTAGTACTGTGTACTGTGATACTGTAAAAAGTAGCCTATTTATTACCCTGTAACCTCCCAGAGTTTGGCCCGGACAAACGAAACGAAATTAAAAAAATTAAAGTTTGTTTGTATTTTAGTATCGTATACATAACGAATAATATGGATTTCAATATTAATATAAATTGTAAGAGTACATTTCGTATTTAACGGCTATCGCGGTTACGATCAGTTTCGAGATTTTCTTCGTTGTTGCTAAAAACGGCAAAATTTCGTCCGAGATTGTGAAAGGCGCATACAAATAACTCTAAACACGAACGAACGAGATACATTGCGCTCGATATTATAACAACAGGTGCCGCAAAGATTTATAATATTTATGTGGAACTAGCGGTGCCCCGCGGTGTTGCCCGCGTGAGTCCCGATCCCGTGGGAATTTCGGGATACAAAGTAGCCTAAGTTACTCCTTATTACATCAGCCGTATGTCAGTGAAAGTTCTGTCAAAATCGGTCCAGCCGTTCCACAGATTAGCCGGAACGAACAGACAAAAAATGTTTGTGTTTCAGTATCGTGTAAATAACTATAAGCACTTGAGAAAACACAGTTATTTTGAAATCACAGACAGACACTTAAATTGTATTTATATGTATAGATAATAAAATAAAACACAAGGTCGTCCTAACGAAATCGAAACAATTACACAAACGAACGAAACACACGCGGCGCGAAACAATAAAAAAAAAAAATTAATCTCACTCGCGAATTTTCGACCGAAATATGTAGTTATAACTAAGCGCGCTACGTTCGAAACGATGGAAACGAAAAAAATTAAAATAAAACAGCCACAGACAACACTCACTTATCCGCAAATTATCTCGCATCAATCCGTAAACGTTGCGAAATTTAAACGCCATTGTGGCAAAATTCGCAACCACCACGAACAATAGAGCGCGGGAGAATCACGCGTTTTCGTCGGCCGCGCTGAAGTGACTGGCCGGCGAGAACGGCGCGAGTCACTCTCTGGGTGCCGATGAAAATTTTTTTTTTCACACCGCTCGCACCGGCCGGTGCAATTCAATTTTAATTTTCGTAATCGCTAATTGTCTCTGCTTAACGATTTTGGCGGCTTAACGGTTTTTTTTTCTTTCTTCGAACGATTAGTGTTATTTAGATGGGTGCTGAATTAATTAACGCTCATAGTTTGTAATTATAAAGTATACATCTATCTGTATGTAGTAAATCGATACTGGTAATATTTTTGTTTAAAACGGTTTAAGAAGCCAAAATCAAAGCACGGAACTATTACCGTAGAATGGATTGTTTATAATTCACCCGCGCCCCGCCCCGTCTCCGCACGGTAGTACATCACTGCTCTATTGCCAATAATTTCTGCATCATACGTGATATAACGATTATTATTTTGGTATTCTTTTCACACGCTGGATTACATTATTCAAGTTTTCATACGGATCCTTAACTTTTTGAAAATATTCCATCGCGCAAGTTCATTAGGGATAATGTAAGATTCTAACGGTGAAAGAATTTCTCAAATCGGTGCAGTAGTTTCAGAGCCTATTCAATGCGAACAAATCTTTCCTTTTTATAATATCAGTTATAAAAAAATTCATAAATATCAGTATAATATTCGAGCACTAGTTGGTAGACCTCGGTATCGCAGTGACCCAATAAATATCATCCGTCGAGTGATGCAAGTCGAATGCATGCAATACTAATTGTTGAACGCATCCGCATGAATTCGCATATTGTCTGCACGCATGCACGAAAGACCAGCACGCGTCTTAGAGAAAAATATTGATTATTATAACATAACGCTTCGTCTATAGCGGGTTAAGCAAAGAGCGCCTCTCGATCGGGCAGTTAGATACCCTGACGGCTGAACCGGAGGTCGCGGATTCGATTCCCATTCAGAACGAAGTAAGATGACTAAAACATGACCTTCATTGAGTGTATGTATGTACCGCATAATGAATAAAACAATTTTCATTTGAAAACACTAGTAACACGGTCCGGCGATCGGGAACAAATACGCGACCTAATACCACATACACTTTAACCATCGGGTAGGTTTACAAATAACTCACAAAGGTAGAGATGGGTCGAGTTGAAGTTATACCGAGTAACCGAGTACAGAGTTTTACTCGGTATGAATTTTGTATAGATTTGTTACGAAAATGTGTACAGAGTTGTTCTAGAGCATCGCATTATCATGTAGGACTTCAGTCTTAGGTGCTTTAGGTTGGACGACGTGCATAGGCCGTGTCCACAGAGAGTCCGCGTGTACGTTAGTTGCGAGATTAATTTAGAAAATCTTACATTTCTAGCCACACACTCGCCAGTAGGTACTCGGCGATGGAACCGAGCTATTCGATCTATAGCGAGTAGTCGAACAATCGCCGAGTACGCCGAGTACCGTACCTACGTAAAATGTTTACAAAAACACAACGACGTCCATTAAACGTGACGATATTAAATTTTATTTGAACAGCATCGCAACGAACAGCGAAGTAAGTTTAATATCGATGTTTAAACAATTGGCGACTGTATATTATGTCTACGCGTGCCGTATTTACACACATGCATGCATACTGTTGATAGACTTCGTAGTCTCATGGTTACAAACCCTGCTAAGCCGGTGGTCGCGGGTTCGACTCCAACCGCGTATTTATGCCTGTCAGAATGAAGGCATGATTTCGAGTGAATAAATATCATAATCACAATTCAGTGTGCGGATCAAATGTTATACCGGAGGTCGCGGGTTCGATTCCGACCAGAGACAGAGATTCGTGTGATGAGCACATTTGTTCTGATTTTGGGTGTAATAAAAATAAATATGTAAGTGACTAATACCAACCGCACTTTTACTAACGAGTACTAACTGGACTGATATCACTAGCAGTCCGATTTCCGGAGCCCTGTTACTAACGAATACCCACCGACTAATTCTTATGAACACCTATTAACAAAAGAATATAACAGTGAATAATTATTTCTTAGCCAAGCGCGCTACATCGTAGACTGATTCTTCATTTATCATCAGGCGAAATAGTCAAACGTTCGACTATTAACAATTAAAAATAAAACGATATTAACTGAATCCCCACTACTAGTCTTATAGTACTATTAGCGGTCGGTAGATGTCACGGCACCGCTTGTGACAGGAACGGCGTGGTGGAGTGGCGCTCCGAGCTTCCCTCGGTTAGTTGGATACATGCCCAGCAGTGGGAAGGCTAAAGGAGTCGTCATCCCGTTAATTGCAACACATCGTCGGCTTCTCTAATGCACGTCAATCGTGAGCGTGAGGGAACAAAAAAATATGGCCGACCTTGGCACACTGCTACAAATCCATTGTGTGGATGGCGGGAAAAAATAAAATTGCGGAGGGTCAGTTACGTACTTGCCACAGAACGGATAAAATGCAGAATTGTCATCCGCAGCGTTCATCCATCCATCCAATATTTTATCAGAAATAAACTACATATTTTACTTACTTTAGTGAAACATACATACTTCAGTGAAAGATTTTTCAGGATCGGTCCAATAACTAATACACGAGATGGATATAATCATCGACCATTTTAAATTCAAATTCAAAATTCGATTTTTTTAGCTCATTATAACATTACATTACATCACATTTAATGAACACGTTATACACTTTATACTTACTGTTCGACGGCTTTGCGTAGACAAATTTAAACAACAAAAGACCTTCCTTTCAAAAATTCCACCTTTTTCGGAGTCGATTAAAAAACAGCAATACAAAAACGTAACCACGCCCTTTCTGATACTTCCCAGCTCTGTGGCGATAACGGCGAATCATTCTTCCACGCTAGCCGTGTGTGGGCTTAAATTAATCGCCTTCACCTTTGTAATCGAAAAAAAACTCTTAGCTAAAAAAACCGGAACTCATCAATATACAGCCACGTGTTACACAATGCGACCTTGTAAGGATAGAATTAAGAATATTAATAAGATAGAAAAGAAAGAGGGAAAAATATTTATTTGGTAAAAAAATATTGCAACACAAATTTTACTAGATCAGAAATGGTGTTTCAATTTCTTTTGACGAAAATTGTTTGTGGGTATTTTTGTTTTTTTTTTCACATCTAATGATACCTGTAACCCCAAATTTTCACGTTTATACCCCCTGTACATTATGTGTCCGTATGCCACGTTAGTATACTTTATAACGTACTTTAGGGAATGGTTTTTCAAATTTAATTTGTCCATTACCCACTTTGCGAATGGCTTATTTTGTAACGCCGACCAAAATTATTATGTTTTAAATATGCCTAATGTGACATAATATGTCTCTTCCCACTCCAAATCACTTCATTGTCCTCTAATTTCCTCTAGCTAGTTCCTTGACCCCCCCCCCCCCCCCCCCCCCCCCCCCCTTTCCCTCCCCCCCCCCCCCCTCCGGAAGACCGCCCTCAGGAGGCCGGGAGAGCACACGTCTGGACCCCAGCCCCCCGGACCAATCCCGCTTGC
>DWDX01000436.1:0-27151 GCA_018245675.1 Agara michaeli
GGGTGCGATTGTTGGCACGCCGCCAGACGTCGGCCGTTGCGATGGTGTATCGCGGTTAGTTATACGTTCACAAATCGAATCACCATCAGAATTTTCTACACGTGAAAACGTTAAATTGTTGATTTTAAATTGATATTGAATTGGAACAGTTTACTTTCCAATTATAAGAACCTAGTTTAAAATGCTGTACCGTTCAATTGGGTCAGGTCCAGAAACAGTATTTGAAGGAGGTTAAGTAAATACATTTTGGAGTGATCTGTTTTAGTCTATACCGATTGCTATATTTTGTTTATTGACAACTCCTTTCATCGAAACTGTACCAGTACCTAAAACAAGTTTTGACAAATGCGTTTTAAGAATTTTGTACAGAAATGCCTACAACTAACATCAAGAAAGACGCAAAAGTACCTACCTATATCAAGTATCAGAAGTATGGGGCTTAAGAGCGTTATAAGTAAACGAAAATTTGTATATTATTGTAAAACAATAATGAAACCACTATATTAAGGTATACGCACACATAAATCATTTCACGTAACAGCATTCCTCGTTGAATAGAGGCTAAAATAATTAATAGGCTATAGACGATTAAGCTCTTTGTTATCGGAGAATGGTTCGCATTAATACATATTGACCCGTTGGCCATCGCAAATGATTGGTTACGTTAACCATCACGCTGCGCGGCTGGGAGATGACTATCAAGCTTTATTAGATTAGACTATTATGAAATCGGTTTGAACTGTGACAGTTTAGTTACAGACTTAAAGCAAGTATTGAAGCGCGTTGCACAATCAGCAAGTCTGTCCCTCATTTCCCCCAATTAAAGTATGCCTAAAACTTTCTTATTGGGTTATAAAGACTATTAGGAAGTTTAGCTTATAGTGAAAGTAGACGAACTAGAACTTTGATACGTTAAATGATCGAAGTACCTATATTTGAAATGAAAAGGAAACAAAATTGTTCTCTTATTTACCCGACTTTAATAACTATAAGCTTGGTTAGACAGCGATTTGAGCAAAGCGATAACTGGCACCACTTAAATAACATGCATACACGAAAGCACGCGATCCGCTAAACATTGGCTTGGTTACTTGCACGTTAGCGATTTGACCGGCGATCGAATAGTTTGTACAATCGCAAAAATAGCTCAATTGTTCGTAGAATCTATTTAGTGTAAAGTAATGTATTTTAGTGGGTCAGATTATGTAATGTTAAACAACCGAGACGGGCTCGGAAATGTGATTACGTGTAGCGCTCCACGTGTTTTATAAAGCACTACCTTATTCATTGTCGTATCACAAGCAAAGCATGTAATAATAACTTGAGGGTAAACATACCCAATGGATTTAACAGGACGTGAGTTCACATGCGGCCGTTGACACTGCTTATGCCAATAATGTATTGTACTTCTTCAAGTGTACTGAGTAATGATACTAATCATCGGGCAATTGATCAAGATTGACTTTATTTCTCTGCTACGGGCGACCACTAACAACTTTGTTCTGTTATGCCTCTTGGCTAATTGTAGAACATACTCTCTACATTTTAAAAAGTAAGTATAAGTACGCACACATTGTGTGAATTTTAAAAATAGTAAACTTGTTTTCTATTAACATAATTATCAAATATTTAAAATGCCCTCGAATACCTACTATACTTTTTATAGTATTCTCTTGTCAGTTAGTTTAAAAACAGAAATGTGTCATTTTATTAAACATTAGTATTAAACATTCAGTTTTTACGCCTGTATACTGATTTTATTGAATCATCCATAGAAATTTTCTGGTTTGTCATTCAAAAGTGATGTGGTAAAGGAACAAATCGTGTGACGAAGCTGCCGTGCGACTACGTCGCGCTGCCATTACACAAGTGGATCGCTCGAAAAAGGCAGCTCATTAAAGCTTATTGCTTTCCAACTCTATTTGGATCAACGATAAAGCTACCCCAGTATTTAAAGTTGCCGTTTAAATTATACATAAATCATAGATGCTTTTGTTAAGATTTTAAAACACAATATTTTGTTATAAATGCTTCTCTAACAAACGTAGATGCATGCGTCGTTTTTATCTTATCACACTTATCTAAGTTGATTACAGCATTTAGTAATTCAAGTGTTGGCATCATTGTATGTATATGTATGTCAATCAAACAAAGTAGATATATGGTTCGCTTGGCAGGAAAAAAGCCTTGTACTAGTTAAACAATGTAAAATTATAGAACAAAACACCACACCAAATACATACGAAGAGACAAAAGGATATTATAAAACCGCTACGCAGCTTAATAATTACATTTTACAAAATGTATGACTACTCTAACATGCTTTACGGAGACTTCGATTAAAACCAGTAACATTAAGAAATATCATGTGGTAGGTGTACTAAACATACAGATAATAATTGAAGTTCTCTGATATTGGTATATTTATAATTAACAGACGTATTAAGTCTCGTTTGACCGATCGATCCATCCATTTCATGAATACCATTGGTTAGTCCCCTTCTATGGATCAAATTTACGACGGGTAAAAATGACCTCTCGACGATGGACATATTTCGCGGAAGAGCCGTAAGGCACCTATCCTACACCATTAGTGATTTCATTGTAGAATATGAAAACAATGATGTGTGTGTTGGCTTAACACCTAGTGACACAAGACATTATAGCGATACGTCTGCAATGACATATAAGTTCTTTCATATTTCGAATTTTTTTCTCGGCATTCCTTTTAGCAACATATACATAGCTCATTGCTGTCACCAACCAGACTGTACAAAATAACACTTTCATATCTTAAAAATCATATCTCCAATGGAAATCGAAAAAAATACCTATTGCTTTTGAAGCTTCAGATATCACTGCATATTTTTAATTATTAAAAAAATTATATTATTGCTACCCAATTAAATTTATACTCGGTCTTAACAGATTTTATGTAAAAAGTTTAATACAACAAACAGTCAATAAAAATTCTGGAACCGTATAGGATATATTGAAGATATTTCATCAAAATCCATTGAACGGTTTTTTAACTGCAAACATACATACGTGCAAATAATTTTACATTATTAGTATAAAATATAGCGATGACCTGTTTTAATGACATTATCAGCCTGGATTCACCCTCGCATCTCCCTTCGTATAGAGGCACGTGCATTGCCGTTTCCGGCGTAAACAAGAGAATCTGTGTAATTAACGGCACAAGAGGCGTATACAAGTGCAGTTGATGCGAACGCATCTTATGCTTTTTATGTCACATGTCGCATCGTTATGTCCGTTGTATCATTTAAATAGCACGCTGCGATGTAAAAATGTTTCAAATAAATTCTCAATATGATAAGAAGGTATGAACCAAGATCACCAAGACGGGTCTTTTTAAAAACCTCAATATTTCTAAAAACCTATTTCTGTCTGCGACTTCAGATTAGAATATTAAAAAAGTATTAATTATAGCTTTTCACAAGTTACGTAAGCCCTTGATTTTAAACATCACTCGCTGTAACAGGGAAAGAAAACAAAGAGTAAACTATGTGAAAGTATTGTGGTGCTCTATGTGCCCCTAACTCGCAAATTTGGAAAAGATAAAAAGGGTTGATGATAATGATGAGATTGATATGATGAATGAAGATAAAAAGGGTTGATAATAATGATAACGAAAATTGATTGTAAAGGAATACCTGAGTAACCTCAGCAACGAGCAAACGGAAGAGTTAAGCTTTTTATATAAGCGGAAGTGCTTTATGACGTACAAAACGATATTCAATTTTGTCACGTAAGAGAATATATAGTAAGGTTTCCATATTAAACTTGTTGCATGCCTACCTCTGTCTGGCGTGAGACTTTTATTGAAGTATTGCATGTGCATATGGGAGATTGGTGCCTATCGCAACAATGATGCAATTTTATAAAAAGCAGTGACGATGATCTGTGCGATGCAGATTCAATCAAGAAACGGTAGTGTGTAGAGACTTGTTACCCAAACATTTCAATCCATTACACCAAACTGAATTAAGACGTTTCAATCTATCCCACTGTCGTAACACGTAGGTAACTAGGCCAACTTTGCTGCCGTCAATCAATAGCGCGTAAAACCTAAACAAACTATACTTCCCGGGCAACTAGTTTCTTTGCTATAAAAACGTCCACACAGTCCTAGTTATGTATGTCCATCAGCTGTCCGGCAAACAACAACGTAGGCATTTAATTAACTAATTTTGACTTAGATAGCTGTATGTGGAATTGGCCCAATTATAATTGTTATAGTTATAACGAATCGATCAACTGGATAGCATATTATCAGTTTTTGACATACCTACATAAAACAAGTTTATTTTTATTATTCAGCAGTTATAGTAAAGTATTTACGTGGCGAACGTTTTCATCGGTTTCTTATATCCCTCTACGGTGCCTGTGTTATGTTAGATAACATTTTTCCTAATTTATAAATAACAAGAATTACTTCTCCGCCAAGAACAGGCTTACGGAAAATGTGATAGATTTAGTTGGATTTACGGCGATGCCTTAACGATCCCCTCGGAGACATCAGTACCGTAAAAAGGTCCATCTAGTAAATCTTGCGTATAATCTCAATAATATGTTACAATCAGCCCCATGAACTAGATACTTGAAACAATTCATTATAGTTTACTATTGAAGCGTTTCAATTAGATAAATTAATTTTATTAGCAAGCGTGCTAATATAAGTGATTTATGTGAGCGTTTCTTCATTTGTTACATATTTATCAAACAAAAATGAAAACTAATATTACTATTACTTCTTATATAGAACAGTACCTATAGTAGTTTACTAATACTAGTAAAGTACTCCTTTTCAATTTCGATCACGGCAACACAGGCTCGGAACTACGATAAACTACATGCATAATTTATAAAATAAATATACATAGCTTTACAAAAATACTGTACTAACTACCTATAATATAAGTAGATGCAATATAATTGGATTAAATGCATCGACGCCAGGTTCAGTTCAAAAGCAATGGGGTGACATGCAACACTGATCTAATCTGACATAACCTATTTTCATAATTTTCTTAACGGTCATTGAACTATTAGAATTATTTGATAATTTATTTCATATTGTCGTTACATTTGCTTCGTTACATTAATTTATTTTAAAATCTCCGCAAACTTACTTCAGAAAGTTGCGTCCTTACACCAGTTCTTTGATCGTTCGTGATTGCTCTATTGCCGACCTAATTTCAGATCATACAATATTTCAGCTTACTAACGATATCTTTACAATTTCTTTCGATACTTTAAGGCAAATTATGTGTATGGCATACTAGGAAATTAGCTTTAAGGCTCTGACAGCATCTCCGGGTCACGACGCCATTGGACTTTTTGACATCAACCTCTTTAGAGATCGTTTGGAATTTATCTTAAGTACCTATTTCTGTAATCATAAACCCAGCGAAATCGCACACAATTTCGACTCTATCGTCCAGACTTATGAAAAAAATGTCTGTTAAAAATTTACATACAACTTAAGTGGCATGGGCCAAGAGCTTCAGTTACGTATAGTCGTGGTTGTTAGCAAAACTCGTGCTCTGTCGAAGTAGTTAACCTTCCCTTGACACTTCGAAACATTGTAGATGATGAAGCAGCGTTGAACTTCGTTTTAAGCTTCGAGAGCACGCTCTAGTTTCACGCGGTAATGTACACGCTGGCTAGTAATGAAACACTATGTGTACACTCTTGGGAAAGACAAACTTCTTGTGGCGATACTGCCAAATAGTCGACTATATGTAATACATGATTATATATATAAGGATTTAGTACATAACACAATCGTTTGGCTGCAATTCTTTTTACTTCTCACCGGGCAAAAGAGACCTGCAACTGCATTAGGCCTAAAGTATACTCCACCACGCTTCAGTAGATATGGATTCGTGGAGAATTCTTTAACAAAGCTTTATAATCAAATCTTGGTGTTCCAAGAAGACACGTACAATTTTCTTGACGGACATTAATGCATAGAGGACTTTTACTTCTTAAGGTCATTTGAGCAGCTTTTAAACGATTTGTATCTCGATGGATTCCGAACGGCCGAGCACCGATCCGATATGAAGTTTAATTCGGTCAACGAGCCTCCGAGTCGCTTTGGTGTTAGTGGCTGATTCATCTCAATTGAATGAACAGACTTCTTAATTAATCGTGTTTTTTTTTAATTGCTCTTTTCAACCGATGACTCATTGTTTTAATGCAGTAGAAACACCGGGTATACCATACATTAAGGTTTGCCTTACACAAAATGTCTTTGCATTACAAAGTCAGACTTAATAACTGCAGGCTATATTATGCTTTTAGCGATCAAAACTTGTACTGTATGGTAGTTAATGGTATGGAACTGCACTGTAATTGATAGCAGTCGCTATGCCACGACCTGCTACCGCTACACTTACTAGGACATTTATATAAATTTCGTACTGTTAAATGTCAGCGCTCTACTGGAAGTCATATGTCCATGTCGGAGCGAGACTATTCTCCCTTTATATTTCCTTATAATATATGCGTATGATTATATTAAATTATATTGTTGTTTTTAGCACAAATGCAACCACCACGATTTAGTATGCAGCCATCATCATCAAACAGCATAGTCCGGGAAGGAACAACCAAGATATTACAATGTTCAGCTATGGGTAGGACAGCTTTTAATTTGTAAGATTGATATATGATTATATAATAACTAGAAATTATATAAAAGCTGCAATGTACAAGTAACCAGCTGGACGTCTATAAATTATTTAAATAGCAATGAATGATGTTACATATAAATATACACGGATTTAAAATTTATTTCGAAATGTATGACTTTAAAAGCAAAAGAAAATTCAGTAAATCATTATTTTTCAGGTATTCCTCAGCCTATGTACAGATGGCTTAAAAATGGGATTCCTCTCGGTGACTATTCATCGGAGTTGTTCTTTAAAATTCACAATACGCAGCGTCAAGACGCCGGAGCCTATCAATGCATCGCAAAGAATGACGTGGGAGCAATTTTTAGCGAGAAAAATAACATAGTCGTCGCTTGTAAGTACCATGTTATCATATATTGTTACCTTCCATCAGTCCTTATAAAACGTTAATTTCCAAATTGAAATCTAATTTGAAAATTGTCAACAGACATGGGTGTCTTCGAAAACACGATAGAAAAAATAATTACAGTAGAATCTGGCAAAGCGGCAATACTAGAATTTCCTCATATCGAGTCCGAACCACCGCCGTCAGTCGTTTGGCAGGACGAAAACGGCGTCAATGGCCATTTAAGATATGATCAAAAATATGCCATCACAGACAAACACCAACTGATCATATTATGTGCTTCCCAAGAAGACGAGAGAGCATACAGGTTCGTATTTAGCTTTACTGGTTACGTAACATTGTAATTAGATAAGAAATCATTTTTAAACTAAATCTTTAATACACATTTTAGAGCACGGGCGATTAACACACAATTAGGCAAAGTTGAAAATAGCCCCTACATCAGACTAACTGTTCATGGAGACGATGATAAAGAAATTGCCCCTGAAATAATCGTAAAACCAGAAGACACCAAAATAATAAAGGGCCAAGAGTACACTAACTTATATTGCATAGCCAACGCTAGGCCACTTTACGAACTGGAAACCTTATGGTTTAAAGACGGAGTGTTGATCGACTTGGCTGGTATCACGTATGACTTAAATGACCAATGGAACAGAACTTTAAGTCTGATCTCTGCGAACTTGACTCACACCGGGCAGTACACGTGTCAAGCCAGATTGAAAACAGGTGGCTTTGCAACAGTAACCGCTTCAGCCACCGTCACCGTATACGAAAAACCCGTTATGTTGTCGAGTTTGAAATTTGAGACGTACGGAGAGTTCGGCACTTCCATAACTCTAGAATGCAATGTACAAGGTATACCAATCCCGGGAATTACCTGGTACAAAGACGCGAAGAAAATCGCAAGCGTAGGGGCGGACGCCGGAGAAACTGACAATGCCGACGTAGACGACGGCGGGGGCAGGTACCGGGTAGAGGTAGACCGATCACTAGTCATCAACGACCTGAAGATGGATAATATGGGTATATTTCAATGCATCGCAAGCAACGAAGCCGGAGAGTCGTCTATCTACACGTGGTTAAAGATAAAAAGTAAGTAGATTGTTAAAACGTTACGTAT
The DNA here is from genome assembly GCA_018245675.1 of Agara michaeli. Lineage (NCBI taxonomy): Eukaryota > Metazoa > Arthropoda > Insecta > Lepidoptera > Hesperiidae > Agara > Agara michaeli. Next base: position 8,192 of record DWDX01000436.1, read on the forward strand.
AAAAACAGAATTAAACGAATGCAAATTAATATTTGCTACTATCGTACAGCCAAGAACATTAGGCGCTTACCACGCAGTCACATGAAGTTAATAAGAATGAGGACCGCGGCAGATAAAAAGCAAAAAACGTTCAGATTCGATACCGGCAGTAAGATAATTTATTTGTGAATAATTGCACACGTTTTTACCACATAGTGCATTTTTTTGCTTAGCATTAGTTTTTTTTTAATGGTAATTCAAACTCACTTTGCGGCCATAATAGGAATTCCAGCTGTTTTACATAATAAAACAATAAGAAACCTTTTAATATTACGTCTGTTGTAGTTTATTTTAAAATTTATCCTTACATTACAAGTAGTAGTTCGTTTTATGGTGCATGGTTAGATTATTATAAACATTGGATATTTTTCAAGTAGGCACCTACAAAGTTTTAGTTAAAAATTCAATGTCGCACATAATTTTTATTCTAATTGTATTTTTACGACCAAAATGATATTGTCACAGCCATAATTTTTTTGCTGCGCCATTTAATTTTGTCACCTCGTTTCTTTAAAGCATACCTGAGTCTAAAACTATCGTAGCAGTAGTCTCATATTTATGTGGATGACAGCATAAACACGAATATCCAATATCTGCATGGGAACCGCATATTGTCGTACGAATGCTTACCCGGTGTAATTTGAAATTAGTTAAGATACCGTTATACAAGAATAAATAAATATTTACATGAAACATACATACTTGAATTCACAAATGTAATAAATTTTTCTCACATTTATCTTATTAATAATTTATTTTATAAATTTATTTATTAAAGAATATTTTCATTAGTCCTACTTTAAGTATAACAAGTAAAGATTAATTTAATTTTTCACAGTGTTAATAACTTATTACATAAATGGTAATTTGGTAAACTATTTGCAATACGCAGTTTGTCTTGAAAATGTATTAAATTCCCACTTGCTTATTATTTATGTACGATGCATGCGTGTGACACGGTAACATTTAACTATTACACATATCATGGTCTTGTCACCTCCAATGTCACGAGTGTCGAGTGTTAACTAACATTAATTTGAACGCAAATTATTTGGTCGTGTTTTTGTGAGAATAGTGTATAGCGTAGCGCTCATACTAACTCGATGTGTGGCTCGTAGCCTCCCCGCCCATAATGCAGACGCCGCCCGCCAACCTGACCGTGCTGGACGGTAAGGACGCCACCATCGCCTGCCGCGCCGTCGGCGCGCCCACGCCCAATGTCACGTGGTACTTTAATGGTAAGTTGTACATAACATTACACATTACATACACATATTATCTCTATACATTATATCATTGTGATTAAGCGTTTTTCATACATTGTACATAGCTTGGACGGGACGGCGGATCCTAAAGAATGCAAACAATGTCTAATTGTATTGAATTGAAAGCGGCGGACCAAACCGTGTGCCTTGTGTAGTATATCTGTTAGAGAACACACATTAATTTGACATTGTGTAGTTAGTTACAAAGGTACTGCCGACACAGCTACGTTAACCGCAAGCTTACGGTTACGGACATGTTCGGTTTGAAATATAGTAAAGCTGGTATTGAAGCGGCAAGAGGAATATCATAGGCATGATCATAATAATGAGATAATTGTACATTGAATAAGGTACACGATTCAGTATACTCATACCACTGATGTGCTATACAATGATAGATTGTACGAAACCTATGAGCCATCTTTGGTTGCATATCTACTTTCAATAATGTGTTATAACTAATCTTATGAATTAATGAACTAATAGATATATGTGTGTACATGTTTCATAGCAAGTGTATATATTATTTTGTGTTTTATCCAAAGGCCGCTTTCAGTGTACATTTTAAAAAAAGCTAAGCGCTTTTTTTTAATGCTTATGCGTTGGATTACTTACGATAGTGTGTTGAATTATATTTGCAGATTCCCTAATCATAAACTTGTCGGGACGACTTCAAGCTTTAGAGGAGGGAGATATACTAATAACTAGCACTACGACAGCGGACAGCGGCAAATATACGTGTATTCGAGCGAACGATGCCGGAAATGTTTCCGGGGAAGCTTACCTTACCGTATTAGGTGTGTTTTTAGAATATACATTGTAGTCAGTACGTCTATTCATACAATAGGTTATAAATTTAAATGTTATGTTTCAGTGAGGACTCAAATCATTGCGCCACCAGTGGACACTCGCGTGTTGCTCGGACACACTGCGACGCTACAGTGTAAAGTCTCCAACGATCCCAATGTTCAATACAACATCGACTGGTTCCACAATAAACAGTAACTATATGATTTCATAATTTATATTATTAACACCGTAACATGTGATGATGGAAGACGCATATGTGTTTGTTTAGTGCATGCAATGCAGTAGAAAGATTTCATATTTACAAGATTCCGTACGCAAGTTATAGGTATTCGTAAATCCGGCTTAAAAATTTGCGTTTTCAGTGCAGTAGGTCACAGTATTCAGGTCATCGATACGAGAAAATGCATTTTTTCAGAGCAATGGTAGCCGGTTCGCGTGTATTGATATCTGCCGAGGGAGCGCTGCAGGTGCAGGCGGTGCGCGCGAGCGACGCGGGCGAGTACACGTGCGTGGTGACGTCGCCGGGCGGCAACCACACGCGGCGCGCCTTCCTCTCCGTCATCGAGCTGCCCTTCGCGCCCGCCAACGTGCAGGCCGAGCGCCTCGACGCGACGCCGCAGCGAGCCGTGAACGTGTCCTGGACGCCGGGCTTCGATGGCAATTCACCGATACAAAAGTTCATAGTGCAAAGGAGAGTCGTTCCCGAGTTTGGTGGGTGTGAATTTCGCTATTCAAACAAACTAAAACACCGTTTTTAACTTTTTAACGTGCAATTGCTAAATGAACGTTACAGGACCCACGCCAGACCCGCTTTTGAATTGGGTCACGGAACCCAAAAACGTATCAGCATCCCAGCGATGGGTTTTATTAACTAGTCTGAAGGCGGCTACGTCCTATCAATTTCGAGTTTCTGCAGTCAACACAGTCGGAGAAGGCCCGCCCTCTGATCCTACTGACGTACTGACGTTGCCACAGGAAGGTATGAATATTGTACCGTTCTTAACAGATTTTCTTTCATATCTAAATAATTTGTGCTCAATAATAAATTCAATGTACTTTTTTAATTACGAAATTTAATTGTTATTCTCCTTTCATCGCAACGACTATCTTACAAAAATGTGTTTACGAGAAACTTTGATATTAAATATTATTAAATTAATAACATTGTGCTGTCACATTCATCACCATATTTAAACGTGTTCTTTTTATAATCAAGCGGCCAGTGACTTAATATGCTGCCAAGGTATGGGAAATACTGAACAAGTGTATTGCATCCTCTTCGTACATAAAATATATTTATAATAGATTTTTATTAATATAATTATACAATCTTCTTTTGCAATTTTGTTTCAATTCATTTGCATGACGCGCAATATTATTGTTTACAACCAATTAGCGATTATCCGTTTCATATAAACAACATTTTATTATGTAAAGTGCATGCACAAACGCTCAATATTCGCTCATTGCATGTACTATCTAAGATTTCACGTTGAAATATTAAAATCAATAGCTATTGAACATATCATATTCCAGCACCTTCCGGACCTCCCTTGGGGTTCATGGGATCCGCGCGCTCGTCGTCTGAAATAATAACCCAGTGGCAACCGCCTCTAGAAGAGCACAGGAATGGACATATACTTGGATTCGTGATCAGATACAGGCTGCGAGGTTACGATAACAGCCCCTGGACTTATCAAAATATTACCAACGAAGCGCAAAGAAACTACCTGATACAAGATCTGATCACTTGGAAGGATTATAACGTGCAAATAGCCGCATACAACGACAAAGGCGTGGGAGTGTTCTCAGACAGTTACACGATAAAAACAAAAGAAGGCGTGCCGGAAGCCGCGCCCGACAACGTGCACTGCGAGCCCGCAAATTCCACCGCCATCAATGTATGGTGGACTCCGCCTAACCCCCAAAAAATCAACGGCATAAACCAGGTTCGAATTTTAATTAAAATCGTTTTGACGCAACACACCTATTTGAATACGGATGCATTCCATAATCTCATTCATCATTCGACGTTTTCATTACAGGGTTATAAGATTCAGGCGTGGCGTTGGGATGACAGTGTTAACCATAACGTAGAGCAGAAGCTCGTCAGCGTGCCACCGAATCTGCTCAACCCGTTGACTGAACAAACAGCTGTCATTGCTGGTCTCGAAAAATTCACTGATTACAACATATCTGTCCTGTGCTTCACCGAACCCGGCGACGGACCAGAAAGCGACTACGTTCTCGTTCGAACGTTGGAAGATAGTAAGTTGTTTGTGCGAGTAAAAAACTAAAAGAGTTTAAGTGGTAATTTATAGTGGTATGTAGTCGTAAGTACCGTGAAGATGTAGTAATCAAATTCCTAACAACGATACGAAAATTTCTTTCAGTACCTGATGAAGTTATGAATTTGCAATTTGACGATATATCGGACCGCGCCGTTAGAGTTTCGTGGGGCCCTCCGAAAAAAGCGAATGGCATTTTAATTGGATACAAATTAACGTATCAAATGAAGGACAACCCCGACACAGCTAAGGAAGAAATCCTGCCACCGAATGTCACCAGCATTAGGGTGGAACATCTGCAGGTAAGTGATGAATATTTACGTAATTTGTTTGATGTATCATTTGTCTTACAATAAACGCAGGTAACAGTCGTTACCTGCTTTTATTGCTTTGCTTGCTCTTATACTATATAATTTTCCTTACTGCGATTTTGCAATCATTAAAAATAGGGAAGATATATTTAGATATGTAATATATTTGTAAACCAGTCGCCGTTTTTACCTTACCTTTTGGTAGATGGCCGTATAGTCTAGTAATGTAAAAATGTAAACAATAAGTTTGAGAGCGTCATGTATGTGCGGGCGACAGGCGAGCACGACGTACACGTTCTGGGTGAGCGCGCTGAGTGGCGTCGGCGAGGGCGTGCCGCGCGCCGCCTCCATCCGCTCGGGCGTGGAGCCCGTGCTGCCGCGCGCGCCGCGCAACCTGGCACTCTCCAACATCGCTGCCTTCTCCGTGCTGCTACAGTTCACGCCCGGCTTCGACGGGAACTCCTCCATCTCGCTCTGGACCGTACAGGTGTGCTCTCGCCACTTACTGCTTTATACACCTTATTAAAGATAGTACATATAAATGTGTCATGCCGCTGCAAAGTATATTCACAAATGAGGTCTTCCAATTTATACAACAGAATGCAGGCAGATTCAATTTTTATATACCTTTCTGACAGGCTCAAACCGCACGCAACTCGTCGTGGGTGACCATCTACGAAGTCAACGCGCCCGACGCTCAGTCTATTGTCGTCACTGGTTTAATACCGTTCACCACTTATCGACTGAGATTGATAGCTACAAATATAGTTGGCTCCTCGCCGCCTTCAGAACCGTGTAAGGAATTCCAAACGATACAAGCCCCGCCCCGACATCCGCCGCGAAACGTGACCGTACGCGCTGTCAGTGCGAACAACTTGCGTGTAAGATGGATTGTAAGTATGATGGGATAATATTCTGTATTCAATCGAGATGTCTTCCAAGTCCTTAACGATGTTATACATCTTACAAAGATGTTTTGAATAGTCACAAGGATGAAATTTGAACATCTTAATTTGCTATTCTCACTGACTTGCACATTAATTGCAGCCTCTCCAGCAAAGCGAATGGTACGGCAATCCTAAAGGTTACAACATAACATACAAACGAAGTGGCGCCAACGAAACTTTGTATACTATCATCGAAGACCACACAGCCAATTCACATGTCTTGGCCAACTTGGAAGAGTGGTCCGTGTATGAAATTCGAACGACAGCTATTAATGAAGTCGGAACTTCTGAAGAGAGTCCCGTGGCTACGGAAAGAACGAGAGAATCTGGTAACTTTACACTAAATATTTTTCTAGCCACTAACCGTTTTCTTAACTTTCGCTATATATATGTCACATTTATAACTTTCAGTACCGTCAAGCGGACCGGTTGAAGTATCAGCGAACGCCACATCCTCTACCACCGTCGTTGTATTATGGGGCGATATTCCAGCGCCGGATCAGAATGGTCTAATTGAAGGATATAAAGTGTGCTATGCTGCTGTCGTTCCACCGCCGCGACCGGAACACCAGAAGGTGCAATGTCAGGCAATAACTTCCAACCTGACACATACGATAACACTAACAGAGCTCAGGAAGTATGTGGTGTATCAAATACAAGTATTGGGATATACCAGGCTCGGAGATGGATCATTGAGCGATCCTCCTGTGACCGTCAGAACTCATGAAGATAGTACGTAGTTTATCCACTTATACAAATTTAACTCACTTAAGCGACGTATTTTTATAAGTAATCTACGAATCTGTTAATCTCCTACAAGTTACCTGTATTTTGACTTTTCAGCGCCCGGTCCACCTTCAAACGTGTCTTTTCCGGATGTGTCATTTACAACGGCGAGGATTATTTGGGACGTCCCGGAAGATCCAAACGGCGAAATTCTGGCCTATAAAGTCACATACCATCTGAACAGCACAACACAACATACTTTTTCCAGAGAATTCTTACCATCGGATCGCACTTTTAGGTACTCGCGTTGTTAATTCTATACTCGTGGTTTATTATTACTTCTGCCAGTGTTCCCTGTGTGTAGTACCACTTGTTATGATACTGATCCTGTATGTGCCGTGCGGCCGTTGCAGAGCGACGGAGCTATCGTCGGAGCGCTACTATCTGTTCTCGGTGACGGCTCAGACGCGGCTGGGCTGGGGCGGCACGGCGCGCGCGCTCGTGCTGACCACGGCTAACCGCGCCGCACCCGCCGCACCCGCACGCCCCCTCGTGGCACGCTCGCTGCTGCAGCCGCACCACATCACCTTCTCCTGGACACCCGGCGACGATGGATACGCGCCGCTCCGGTACACTCCCTTTTTTCCACTTTTTCTCTCACTCTTCTCTTCTTTTTGTCTCTCTCCACATTTTCTACATTACCTGACGAACCCCGAAGAAATCGGGACTACAAGTTCTACAAATGTTAAATATAACCTCACCAATCAAACAGTTTGCCTTCTGAATGTTCCTGTACATGTCAAAGATTAAATCTTTACTATGTATTCTTATACAAGACATTACTCGCCTACTAACAATCGATAAATGCATTTTTAACGTGTCAGTAACACCATAATGTAATAGCAAAATTACTTTCAGATATTATACTGTGCAGCAAAAAGAAGATGGAGGAACTTGGCAAACGCTTCCGGAGCGTGTAGACCCCTTTGCCACATCGTACACAGTCGAGGGGCTCAAGCCTTACACAGCTTACCAATTCCGCATCAGAGCTACAAATGACATTGGTCCGAGCAGATACAGCAATGCGACTGAAACAGTTCGCACTTTACCTGCAGGTAATTAATTAATTCTACCTATGAAAAAAGTAATTCATTATTTTTATCGACATTACAAAACTTTCCATTAAAAAAGTAAAGGCTTCATTTAATCGCGAGCAACTTAAATATCGTTTCATCGTTAACCGACAACTCTATAATTTCTCGTATATATTTAAAGCACCGAGCAAGGCAGTGGAGAAGTTGCACGTCGTGCCGATAACGCCGAGCAGCGTGCGGGTGCAATGGGCGCCGCTGGGCGAACAGCATTGGAGCGGCGACGCGCAAACGGGCGGCTACCGCGTGCTGTACCAGCCGCTCACCGACTTCCCCTCCTCGTTGCAGCATACCATGAAGCAGGAGGTGCCCGGCATCAAGGTAATAAATACTATTTTTTGTTACCGAGACAGGCTTACAAATATGTTTAAAAAAATTAGCATGGCCTCATAAAGATTCAACCTATAAAAAGCCGTAAGGTTATGTCGGAGAAGCATGTTCTCAAAGAGCGACAATGCATACACAGAGCGAGGAGGTGATTCTGAAGGAGCTGGCGGTGGACCGCAACTACGAGATCAGCGTGTGCGCCGTGAACTCGCAGGGGGCGGGGCCCGCGGGCACGCCGGCCGTAGTGTGGGTGGGCGAAGCCGTGCCCACGGCTCCGCCGCGCGGCGTGGCGGCGGAGCCCGTGTCGCCCACCGAAGTGGCACTCTCGTGGCAGCCGCCGCTGCAGGCGCAGCAGAACGGAGACCTGCTCGGATATAAGGCAATCATGCTTTCTTACATATTTTTGCACTTCATACTTAATTTTATTTTGTCACAAAATTTTCTAGCTATCCAGTATTTTTTTTTTACAATAATAACAGTTATTTGCCAATATTGTAAACATAATTAAAATCTTTTTCCTCTAATAACATACTTATTAAATCATCAATATAGCCGGTTAGGAGGCCAGTAACTGCATTTCAAAGACCAATTTATATCAGAATTTATTAATTTTATTTAATTCAGATATTCTACCTAATGACCGAATCTCCGGAGGAACTTGAACCCGGTCGCCGCATAGAGGAAGAGATTGAAGTCGTTCCAGCCACAGCCACGTCACACTCTTTGGTTTTTCTTGATAAATTTACACAATATAGAATACAGGTAAGAATTGATTAACTAATAACATGAAACTACATAATCATATAAGATAAATTTGTATTATTGTTACGTAACAATACAATGTTCTAAGAAAAATTTTTTTTTAGCCTTCGTCATAATTTTATGTTTTATCTTGGTCTACCCATTGATTTTTCTAGATTTCATATGTATTTTATTTCACGCTAATTTGCCTGTTAGGTCCTAGCGTTCAACCCGGCAGGCGACGGGCCGCGCTCCAGCGCCGTGCTGGCGCGCACGCACCAGGGGCTGCCGTCAGCGCCGCGGAACATCACCTTCAGCGACATCACCATGAACAGCCTCGTCGTCTCCTGGGAACCGCCGCACCGCCGGAACGGACTTATACAGTCTTATTTGGTTACATACGAGACGATTGAGCAGGATGAACGTAAGTTCTCTCACTTTTGAAACGGTATGATATGATATTTTTAAATTATAGATGTTTTTAGCGTAATAAACGCATTCAGTATGATTATGTTTGCAAGGAAGGCAAACTCGTGAAATACACGAAATTGACACTTGTAATTGTTAAGTTTTTAAACAATTTTTCAGTGAATACTCAAACTCAAACCTATCGGATGATACAGAATTGTGATTGTGATTGCGTTGAATTTACCTCGTTATACAATGCAAAAAAAATACAAACCATGGCGCAGGGTTCAGCAAGCAAGTGAAGCAGAAGGTGACGGAGCGGCGGCTGGCGGTGGGCGGGCTGGAGGAGGAGGTGGAGTATCGGTTCGTGGTACGCGCGGTGACGCTGGGCGCGGGCGCGGCGGGCGCGGCCACGGCGCGCACGGGCCCGCAGCCCGGCTCGCCCGCGCCGCCGCGCGCTCTCGCCCTGCGCGCCGAGCCTGCCGCGCTGCACCTGCGCTGGACCAATGCCGCCTCCGGCCGCGGACCTCTGCTCGGATATTATTTTGAAGCGAGGAAGAAAGGTATGTACTTATCTCTAACACTATCCGCGTTCGCGCTCATTGGATGAAATGATTCATCATTGTGAAATTACTTGTACAAGTCTACTAAAGAGGTTTATATTGTGTCTTTTGGGAACCGAAATTCTTTACCCTTATTTCCGGTAACCGGTACGTCTTCCTTTATATTTATCTTTGATTTCTGGAAGCAAATATATCATACAGTCCGAGATTCATACTGCATAAGAAATTCATCTTTAATATAAGAATCCAAGCTTTAGATCACAATAATTTGACAGTTCGTTTTAAATTACACACATAATTTACCTTGTGCTAATCAGTGGATACAGCAACAATATGATTTTCGGTACCTAACTTGTGTTGAACCTAAAGGTATTCAAGTCTCACATTATCATATCATAAATAGATACAGTTACGAGACTTAAAACTTATTCGTAATAAGAATGAGCAATATATTGGTTGAGTTCGATGTATTGTAACTATTGTAAGCATGCAATTTTCAACGCAACTACACACAATGAAGAAAATGTTATATACCCAAATTTTTATTGAAATTTTCATTTTTTTACAATTTACATTTCTTATAATTTGCAAAAAGCCCATATATTACTTTAATTAGATTTTAATAAACCTCCATTTAAAGCAAACTTTCGTGTAGACTCATTAACGTACATAATTTAATATTGTTATGTAATCAAAAAAAATCTATTGTTACTGCAGCTAAGGAAACATGGCAAGCCTGTAAGTTGTACTTCTTTAATACCGTAGTTTTTAACTAGTTTACCATAGATTTGGGTAATCATAATAGCAGAATGGGCGAAGTCAATAAGCATTTTCTAGGCAAGCGTGCTACACATTAGATCGTACCACTGTTACCGTCATGTGAGCTCGCAGACAAACGCAAGCCTGTTACACATTAAAAAAAAAAATTCTGAGGCCAACGTGTACAAACATTTCAACTTTGAATGTTTATTTCTAATAGATGACACAAGATGGGAAACTATTACGAGAACCAGTAATGGCATGTTAGAAGAATTCACAATATCCTACCAGAGCTTGCTGCCGTCGACCGCATACTCATTTAGAGTGATAGCATATAACATGTACGGCATTAGTAACCCGGCGACGAGCGATAAGGTGATCGTGACGCCGTCGAAATTATACTTGGAATACGGATACCTACAGTACCGACCCTTCTACCGCCGCACGTGGTTCATGGTGGCGCTCGCCGCGGCCTCCATCATCATCATCATCATGGTCATTGCGATCCTTTGCGTGAAGAGCAAGAGTTACAAATATAAAAGTAAGTATATACCCCTGATATGATTTACTTAAAATTATTGCATACAATGTATGTATATTGTGTTTATACCAAGCATCAGCATTCGAAGTTTCCGTCTTGATACCCAATTTTATTTCAATACGTCTACGGTGAACGACAACGAAAAGAAACACATTTTCGTCGTCTTACAAAAGAACAACATAAAACATAAGGAGGTCAATCTATATTAAAAAGATTTGTCAACAGAAGAGGCTCAGAAGAGCCTGGAAGAGTCGCTGGCCGGCGAGACAGACGAGCGCGGGTCGCTGGCGCTGGAGCTGTACCGCTCGCGGCAGAACTCAGCCGGCAGCGCGGCGCCGGGCGCAGCGCGGCGCAAGGCGGTGCCGGCGCTGGCCAAGAGCCCGCCTCGACCGTCGCCCGCCTCCGTCGCCTACCACAGTGACGAGGAGAGCCTGCGCGCTTACGACGAGAACCCCGACGACTCCTCGCTGACCGAGAAGCCCTCCGAGATGAGCTCCTCCGACTCCCAGGTGATAACGATTAAGATCAGCGTCGTCTGAGTCCGATTCGCAACTAAATCTCGAATTTTCTTTTTCCTTACTCGACCGGACCCGCGACGGTAAATATGACTAATCAGAGTTCCGCTATCGCAGATTTATTTTCGATCACGCTTTCGAATCCATTAGCACTGTTCGAGTAGGTGCGCATTTTATGATTAGCTGATCTTTTCGTAAGAGTTGCTCTCATTACTGTATTTCTCTATTAACGCCTGGTCACGGGACGCACGTGAAGCGCCTGGCGACTAAAACAAATAGTCGCCGCCACGCGTGGCATGATTAGTACGTATTTATACATTTTATTTTAGTATTTAGCCAGTCGACCGTTAGCATCACGCGACAATTCGCAGAAAATGTAATGTCCCGTGGCCGGACAGTTAGAATGTGCGATATTGTCGCCTAGCGAAAGCCATTGTCCATGATTATGTCATAACTATAAATTTTTAACCAATAATTCAGAAGCTCACACTTATACCAAACCCTAACTTTATAAAACGTACTGTACTCCAGTTGTATAGCGTTCTTTTTATGCTAATTTGTTTCATTGTAAATACTTTAAAGTAAACATCGCAAAATTTATAAGTAGAACGTTCACCATAGCCATATGATAACGAACCTGGTCATCGATCACTTACGCATGTTTTGATTTCTTTAGTTTTACTGGTTTGGAATTTTAACGTAAATAATCTTGTTCAGAATTCGGAGAGCGAAAACGAGAGCATAAGATCAGAGCCCCATTCGTTCGTGAATCACTACGCGAACGTAAACGATACGCTGCGGCAATCGTGGAAGCGGCAGCGGCCGGTGCGCAACTACTCCAGCTACACGGACTCCGAGCCCGAGGGCAGCGCCGTGGTGAGCCTCAACGGCGGCCAGATCGTCATGAACAACATGGCGCGCTCGCGGGCGCCGCTGCCCGGCTTCTCCTCCTTCGTATGACACGAGCCCGCCGACACGACGCCCGCGCGCGCCGTGCACATCTAACGCACCTACGGACATTATTAAAGGTTGTCTTTTATGAGTGATATTGTGTCAGTGAAGAACTAGAACTACAATTTTGATTGCGATGACTATAATTTTAGGATATTTATTTTCGTAGTACCACTTCTGTTTGTACATATCAATACTAATAAGTATTATTAGATGTTATTTGACGACGTAAAATTTGTAAAGTCGTTCATACGTAATTTAAATAATTTTCATTGACCACTTCAGTATTTGAAGATAAAAATTTAAGAAACTATAGGATCTCATTATCTCCACATAGCTAGGTTTGTCTCGTTTTGCTTAGAAAACTAAAATAACAAATAAGCAACAACCCCACCTGTGTGTGCAAAATATGAATTATAGAAGAATTATATAAAAATTGTGCACCGTAGTATCTTCGTTCACGATTAAATTTAGAATAATTAGAATTTCTCTTTCAAATAATATAAAGTAGGAAATCATGTAATTTTTTTTATATACAGAAAAACATAACGTGCAGCAATTGAGTAACATTTAGAAGTGTCGTGAATTTAATAAATGAAAACACATGAAATACAGTGTACGAGAATACGTATTAACTCTACAAAACCTTATTTAGATATGACATTAAATTGAAACATACCAGAGGAGATCGATTACAGTTAAAATTATATAGGTTCAGCGATGTAGTATCGCTGATATGAAACGAAAAATGTTGTAAACTAATACAAAAATATGAGACGATAATTCTATTAATAAATGGACCCTCTTAATACATAAGAATCAAACTTTACTGTAAATGTAATTTTGATTAGTTATATTTGACTGAGAAATACTGAATGATAAAAGAAGATTATAAATAGAAAGTAATGAGACACATAACGACTGAGAACATTTCGATATAGTATAGAAAAATGTTATCAGGTATTTTAATACTCTTGTCTGTAGATAATTATTGATCAACTTTTAGCATTAATATGATTCCATTGTGTTCGGGACATAGATTAGCAAGTTTACTTGTAATTCACCTATTTTATTATTTGCAGGGCTTTGCATTTTATGAAATGAAATTTGATGTGCAGCTGTTGTGAAAGTTTTGTTAAGCTATGTAAATAGGTCATCGCCTTAGCGGCAGTACCGTTGTGTTTAATATTCAATTTGTGTTTTTAACACTTAATATTTTTTTCTAGCAGCTAAAATATACCTCCTCTTTAAAGTGGAATATTATGGCAATGCATTTTCCATTTCGATTTTTAGCTTACCTACACAGTACTTATAATTTAATACAATGGTCGAAAGTCGGTTTACAAATCTGCAAATTAGAATAAAATTATTCCATCTTAAGTTCTTATTAAGCTGCAATGACTTTTATTCTACTCGTTTTGTAAATGCACAAGGTAAAAATTAACGCATAGAAAAAGGACGAAACTATAATTATATATATGCAACTATTAAAATATTACCCAGCATGAGTAAAATTGCGACAGCGATGAAATAATTTAGTGGAAATAAATAGTAAACAGAAGTCGCATTCAATAAGGCATTTTTTAGAGAATTTCAATACTGTCGCCGTATTAAGTAGCCTTGATATATTACGACGCAACTTTACCTGTGTCCTGTTTATAAATCGCAACTATAATACTCGCACATTCCGCGTGTACAATGTTATTGTCAGAATTGCGTCGGTTAATTTAATCGAAAACATGCTCATGTACCCAACAAAGACTAAGTTACTTGCATTTCAACTTAATGTGTACAGAAATTATCGTCGAACTTTTACTAAGGTACTCCTATCATGTGCATGCATTATGAGTCTTAGGCAAACATAGAATTGGCAGCACTTTATATTTTTAAATAGGCACCTACTTAAATAGTTGTAGTTTAATTTTGTACATAAGAGCCATAATTAATTTACATGTAATCTATCATTTTACATTTAAAGCCATGTAACACATAGAATAAGTTTATCACTGTCAATGTTCTCAGAACTAAATGTCTAGAATTTTTTTGTTATATTTTTACTTCTAAGACGACTTGACTGATAGGTTTAGAATTAGATCATTGTTTAATTGGTGTATTTGTACAAATAAAGGTATATTACACCAAAATATGTTTCCAATTTTAATTTTTTCATACAAATATTTGTCAATATGCACAGATTTGCATTTTGGCACAATTATAAGTAACTGTGATCTATATTAATTTTCGATACGGTTCTTTATAAATATATCAATAAATCGATAGGTAAGCTAGTACTTTAAAAAAATCATATTATACTATTAATTCAATTACGATGGAATCAATACTTTTTATTATTAAATAATAATGCACTCTTGCTATTGTAAGTGAATTATAACATACTTTTGATTAATTACGTATTAATGCTATCGAATGAAGTGATATGAGATGATCATTTGACTCCAATAAATTATAAACTTCAATCATGTATGTAAAACATTGTGCACCTCAATGAAAAAACTATCAAAATTCATAAATAATAAATGTGTGTATAAAAACTATTCCAGTGCCATTCCAATGGAGAGACATGTTTTTAAAATAATAGGTATACTAATTGTTTGTCATAATATTTTGATTTTAACAAAGACTTGTATAAATAATGAACATCAATTATATAAAGTGAATCAATAAATATGCGAGTTTTATTGCACTTTATTTATTTTATAACCACCCTGTAAGTGCAGAGCCAACGCGGAAGTCAGAATTTTTAACTGCGATAAAATACTAAATCATTTTGTATTAAATCGTGATGTACCCGAAATATAGTGAATAATACAGTTCTTATTTATTATTTAAATATGTACTTATATTTGATTGCCTCTTAAGTTTGTATCTGTAACGATTTGTGTACCTTAGTAGATTTGTCTCCCGGTACAGAGGTATGTCACAGTGTTTATAAAAATTAAATATCACTTGTATTGCAACAATGATGGAAACCCACCTTAGCCCATAATGTTTTCAAAGATGTGTCACTGCCAGTCCAGGTTATTGTCATAAACCTCATTTAGTGAGGAGGCTTGTGTCCAACCAAGGGAAAATAAAGGGTTGAAAAAAAACACTAATAAAAGATACTCGTGTAATAAATTATAAATAGTAACAACTACTCAAAAATTGTCATTCTAAGGAAAAAACCCCCAGTATCTCGTTGGGTGCATATATTGCACACAACAGTACAACAGTGGCATTTTTACAAGGTTTGTAATAAACAAAACATACAGTATAGTATTTGTTATTATTTTATACAAACATAAAATATTAACAATTACAAAATCAGTTTTTCGCAGTTTTCAAACCATGTTTTGGGAACATATTTGGCGCTATTTTGCCATTGCTTTATAATATTATAAACTGCAATATCAACAATTGAAAATCTATATCCATAAATCCAATTTTTTTGCTGAGAAAACAACTTTTTGGTAATAGCTTCCTTATTTTTTTCAGAAGACCTTTCCAACAAGCAACAAAGATCTAGCAGTGCATCCACTTGATAATCGTTATAGTCATAAGGAACAATATTTGGATACATGAGGGCCAAGTATCTTATCACATTTACTATTCCAATTATTGGTATTTCCAAAGATGATAGCTTCAACTCGCAATCAGCTGCAACTGAAACAAAAACAGACAATATACATTTAACAAGATCTGATATTTACATCATCAGCATATATTGTCAGATATTCAGTATCAGTTTTGTGCATGATGTTTCTATTTAAATATTTATTATAATAACAAATAGAGTTGAGATTTGTAATGATGACATTCATAGAAATGCTATTAGGTGTACAAATTTGTTTCTGGCATTTTTTATTGAAAATTAGATATTTATTGTAACAACTACAACAAAACTTTTCACATCTTCCAGGCAGCATTCGGATGCCACACCTGGAAAAATCTTCATCTTTTGAGGCAATCAATGAATCAACCCAATTTTTGGTATCTTCATATTTATGATCTAAAGCGCTGCTCAGAGAGCATGTGCTATCAACTGGAATAAATGATAGTGCAAGTTTTTTTGCGTTCAAGACGGATCTTTCTCCACAAATGCTTCTAATATCTTGCCATCGTATGTTTTCGGCCTTCCACTGTGATCTTTCTTTTAAGCCAAAATCACCATCTTTACACTTTTGGACCCACTCACTACAAGTTCTCCGACTTAAAGCAGCCTCATTATATGCTTCTACAAGCAATCAATGCACCTCAGCTGCAGATTTTTTAAATCAAAAAAGTGACTTAAAAGTTTCTGCAAATGATAGTTATTTGGCACAAATTTAGACACTTTCGGATGGAAAAAATTATATGATACTGATACAGAGTCAATAATATGCTAAGGTTATGTTACTACTGAATGTCCAAACTTACTTTATGCAGCATTATCTGACAAATCTTACGTTACCATTAGGTAGCACCATCTTTCTTAAAATGGCGGAAACTCATTTGTACACCAATTACTAAAAGCAGCTTACATTCATGTTTATTAAAAATATTCACCCACCAGACTTAAATATCAGCCTAAAATTTATCCTTGTACTCACAGCTGGGTACAAAGCTGAAAACTTTTTGAAAAACATTTGTATTTTTGTTTTTTTCTCATTTGGTACTGATGAATGGATATGCCATGAAATATTAACACCCTTAACTTTTTTAAGGTAAATGTTTAAGAACCAAGGTATGTTATCGGGACTTAGGACTATAACGATTTCCTCCATGTGTACCTGAAATAATTCCACATTATTAAATTAGATATAAACCAAAACAAAATAGCTACAATCCTATTTACATCTCACTGGTGGACTTGAGCCTATTTTGCAACTGCAACAAACCAGGAAAATACACCACCAGGTGAGCATTAGATATCAACCCATGTTTTTTAAGATGTTTAGAGCTCCTTGTGACATCCAATGAGCCTTAACAATTGTTGGTTTACAAAAATTACCAGATCTGACTTAATGTGCACGCTAGAGCATAGGGAACTCTTGCCAAAATTCCCTACTACTAATTGCCCATGTAAATATTATCTGCATTTAGTGATCTTAAAAATGATTTACTTTCTGCAATTAAATCAGTCAGACTTGGATTTCCTACACCTACTTACTACATGTTGTGGCTGTAGCCAATATTAAATACAGGCGAGTATATAAAAGCTACTCAATATATTTATAAAACACAGAATACTAATTTATTAAATATGCACTTACATTCAACATGATTTTATCACTCTTTTTCAATGTGTTATTGCCGCTTTTTTCCATCGTGTTTTTATCACTTTTTTCAAACGTGTTTTTATCGCCTTTTTCTAACGTGTATTTATCACTTTTGTTCGACGAGTTTTTCTCATTTGTTTCCAAAGTAATAGCGTTTTCAGCATTATTTAACTTGCAATAAGAACTTATTGTTTTGATTCTGTCATAAAGGTTGTCTAGCTTTTTAAGCAATAAATCCTGTCGTTCTTCCAGTTCAGTCATTTTAGTTGCGGGTGCCTGCTGTAAATATAATTGGAAGAATAATTGATCAAAGTCAAATAATCCATACTCGTGTAGTTATTCATATATTCACGCAGCGATTAAATTATCCATATTTTTATATCTTGGATATAACCTAAATATTTTGCAAACTATATGATTGATTATTCTTTTGCTAAGGATTGATTCTTTCAATCCAATTTAAGGCAAATTCTGTTAATACAATTTCAATTCCACATTCAGCAAAATAGTAATATTGAAATAAACCTTAAGAAACGTGATAACCTGGTTACTGATATTAACATCCATTTCTTCCGCAATTATGGGTTCGTTTATGTTTTTCAAATTGTACATGCATTTAGGTAACGTTACTTCACAGTCCAATGGAACAATATTTTTCAGGCGGTACATTTTCGTAGCAAATATAATAGCACTCTTTGAAAACCCGTAATGAAATGAATATTCCACTATTTCAATATTTCCAATATTGATTTAAAGATTTAAACGTGAACGTAGTACCGAGTCATTATAGTGCTTACCTGACATACCAAAATGCACACTATTTGACGGTATGACGGCAATTCTTTTCTAAAATTTGTACTAGTGTTGCCTAACTATCGATTTATATTTATTGACCCAAGAAATAAATTGTGGGACAAGCGGTCTTAATGTTTAATAGCATTATCTACTAGCCAACGTCAGGGTTGTGCAGAAATATCGAAGACGGTAAAGTCAGAAAATATGCAAAAAAAAAATTAATTTGTGGTTGATAACAAAAAAATACATAAATAAAAATGAAGACAAAATTATAAAAATGTTCCAAAAAACCATCTCGTGAATTTTTCTACGCTATGAAAATATTTATGCCTATTTTTCTATCAATCTTCCCAACTTCCCATATCTCCTGTGACCTTTAGCTTCATCGCTACTGGAGTAGCTGACTGGTTTGGTTGGCTAGGTCTGATAGTGGCCGCAAATAGCTGATAGGGTCGATTTGATTTGCCTCGCATTACTACGCTAACAACTTTTGACTTTTTGACTGCCTCGTTGGTCGGGCGGTTGCTAGCGCGACTGCCGATCGGGAGGTCCTGGGTTCAAATCC
>DWDX01000437.1:0-27146 GCA_018245675.1 Agara michaeli
GTCTACATGATACATTTTTAATTATAAAAAAAAATCACATCACGCCTGTAATCCCCTAAGGGGTAGGCAGAGGAGTGTAGTACACCCCCACAATTCACCAGTTACAGTTAGTTTTTAAATAGAGATTAAAATATTATTGTGAAATGTGTATTTAATTTCAGAAGTTTCAGTGTTTGCGATTGTGTCTTTTTAAGAGTATAACTTCGCAGAACATATTTCTGACTATAATAATCTGTATTGAGGCTAGTGGTTATAAAAGTTATTGTCTCTATTCCTATCACTGGGTTGTCTCAATTAATACCGTTTCCAGCAGAAAGCGGACGTCGGTTTGCATTGTTTTTCGCAGACAACACATGCATTTGTAACCGAATTTTCCACGTTACATAGTGAGGGTCAACAAACAATTTTATGCTCGAATAACTATGTTAATGGTGCTTGTAAGAGCAACAAAAACTTTCGCGGTCTTGTTAGAAATTGAAGTTCTTGTTCCATCCGAGTTTTTCAACCATTTATGTTGCGGATGCTGTTATCTAAACGTGGTTACAACTAAGATTTGTGTTTTCGTTTCATGCTATATGTCCATTTGTTATGAAATTCTTGAAATATCAAATCGCTATTTTAGTATGTAACAACTGATGTACCGTATAAGATAAAACTAAGGATGATTTTCGAGTATGTTCATATCAAAAAGTCTTTTCAACAAATTTTTATCTCTGCTTTAATTAATATGACAAAATTTTATCCGAACTTTTTAGTTTAATTGCTATACATTTAACAGCCTCAGGTGTTTGATCCCATAAATGTTTGTACAATGTTTTGTGCTTAACATTCAATATCTTTGTCCATGAAAGTTTTCAAACAATAACACCGACAGTCGGCTATTGCCTCTGGGAGTGGTTCTCGAATCGAACAAACTTCCATTATAATTCCAGGGAACGCTGCCGGAAGTTAATCGTACGATATGACAATACAGTACATCATAATGGTGTACTTGTTGCGCATTATTATTAATGTCCTGTATTATTTCAAAAAGTTAATACATAATGAGAGCAGAAAGTCCGAAGGTACATCTATTTACCTAAAGTCGCCTTTAGAACAGAACAGGGCGAATATTTCTTTTCAGTAGTAAAAATAAATCGATTCTTAAACGACTGGTCCGTCGGTTGATTGGTTAGTAGTGACATAGATCCTGAACGAGCAGTTTTCCTTTCTATCTGCATTAGGACAAACATTTTTGTAATGAACATGAAACATTTGTTCTGTGTTTGGATGTAAAATTATATATATATAAATAAGTACGTATTTGAAAATGTACCTATATGTAGTTCATCAGGTGTCTGTGTGTTAGTTGTTTTAAGATATTATTATTATTATTGCTTACTGCGAACTTATATAACTGTCTAGTGCGTTCTGAACCATGCTACGTAAACCCCAGTAATGACATTCTTTAAAGGTCCGTAAACACTTTTTCATAGTTTCACTGCGGGACATATTTATGGAGCGTTGCTTCCGAGACTTTTCTAACGCGACTTTCAACCAGTTACAAGCCCTTTCTCTTGCTATTATGATGCCGTTTACATAGCATTATAAAAACTTTTCTTATACAATTTAATGTCTTTTTATGTGTTGTTAAGAAAGTGTGTTACTGTACATTATTAACAAAATTTTGTTTTTCTTTTCAGGTAAGGTTTTGCCGAACTATTGTAACAGAGGTTGGTGGGTTGAATAATGAATAAAATTATATAATAAAAAGCACGAGGCTCCTATTCAATATGGTTTAGGACTAGTCGGAGAGTTTCCCTCAAATCACAAACGATGAACTTACGCTCTGATAAATATGTAAATCTTTGCGGGATGTATAACAAATTAATGCTTAATTTCTCTATCCTGTTTCGCATAAATTTACAAAATATATTCCAATAAACCTTTGGACACCCGCCTCAGGGTAATTTTATGGAAAGAGCGAGTAAAACAAACGCTTTAAAATAATTTATTCGTCGAATAATGATTACAATGCATTCAGTAACAGGTGAAATCCCTTTAGAAATTCTAAAAAGTTAAACAGTATAAAGAGTTTTTTTTTAATAAGACGACTTTTTTAAAACTATGATTAAGGGGTGATAATGCATTTCATTTTCAAGGGATTCTAAAATTAATTGTAATTGTAAATAATTTCCAGTAATATTCGTACAATTTATATTAAGGTGTAGTTATTCCAAAATGTATAAGGTCGATGATGACGAACGTTTGTAAATGGCAAGGATTAATTTTTCAGGAATGGTGGTATGTAATTCTATTTTCTAAACGTATACGTACATAATTATTGAAGGTACATTAGTTCTATAGGTGGCAACATGAATGTATATTATATGTATATGTATGTTTATGGGGAGAAACACTTGAAAGCGGTGGGGTGTATAGGGTTATAAAAGTAGTGTATGTTTTATTGACCATGAGCTCTTAATGTTAATACATGCTATATTCGTAAATTGATTACCATCATTAACACATCTCTGGACATGGACAATGTGTAAAGTTAACTTTACACATTATTTCGAAACGTAACGATCGATTTTTAACTTTTAAAAGTTCTTTTAATAACAACCGATAACTTAAGAAAGAGTGTAAATATATTATAATTTTCATCTTAAATACACCTGTTTACATCGCTTATATACACTTTTGGCGGACGGTTTCATCATTCACCTGGCAATATGGGAAGTACTTAGCAGCTTTTCAAATGAGTAAAATTCGGCTGAGGTGGCACTTGTTCAAAATGTCAGTACTCAGGGAACGCTGTCGGGTTTCACGGCTTTTAAATTAAGAGCCATTTATGGGCCGTTAATCAACAGTCGTTAAAGTAGTCTGAATGAGTGTAACCGGTGTGCTCAACTGTTTTTTACGATGTAATTTATTCGGCTCGCCATTTTAGTGTTACCCGTGCAAAGGGTAGGCTTTGAACGAGTGACGGTTACTGTTTACTTTCATGTAAAAAAATTGTTGGAAACAGTAGCTAATAGAAAAATGTTGAATAATGGTCCATTTTGTACTGGATAATCAAAGTTGATGTGCTGCTACATCTACTCTACTCAACGGCAGCCTTACCCTCTTCTGACTTATCCTAACCTTTTCATTTAGAATTTTCTGTCCAAAAATATTCCGTCAATCTATATATAGTATTATAATAAAAAATGTAAAAGTAAGAACGTTAAAGACTTTGTATAAGGAATACGTAGAGGTCAATCTCCAGGGAATGAACTTCGAGTCCTTCTCGGTCTGTTTCAAATCTGTAAAAGTAGTTGGCTAACGAGCGAAGTTGCTATCAAGGTCCGTAATACGCTAAATTGTATTAAAAGGGTCTTCACCGTCCTTTCAGGCTGTTTAAGGAAAGTTTTTCCAGGAATAGCAATATCAAATGCCATGTCGGATGTCTTATAAAAATCTTCATGGAATATGTAATGTGCTCTGCTTTTAGCGTATTTACAAAAGATTGTTGCTCTACATATAATGACAAATAAACATTTTTTGCGATTTCCACGAAATGCTTGACATCACAAAAATCTACATATTTACACCACGAATAATACATTTTTAACATACCCATGTAACCTTGAAAGGATAGATACTATCTTTAACACGATGCTGAAAGAATTGTTTTATGAATTCTGAATTAGTTATAAATGTGATTTTTCAAATTATCTCGACGTTTGCTAAATTTCTTACTTTATTTACATCGACGTTAGTCAGCATTTGGCACTACAATATTCTTTTCTAAGATTTCTGCTTTTATTACATAAAAAAGATACATGTGTACAGCACAGTGGCATCATAAAGTGGCGTTCGTATTCGGTTTACGCGAGTCGTTAATTGGCGGCGCAGCATTCACGGTCGACTTCCTCCCGTTGTGCGGCGCGGCGGCCTCGTGACGTGCGCTGCGACGGTGCGCGGGCTTAGAGCGACGGAATATGAAAAATGCAGTGAATGCTCTCGCCGGCTCTATTGAAGGTTTCTATGGCTCGGACTTGAGTAGCTACTTCATAAATCAAACGTTTATAAATAAAAAGTATTAAGTAACGGGGACGGTATATTAAGAACTTTTGTAATGTTAACATAAAAACCTGACTAAGAATGATTGATTAATATTAAGTGCTAATACATAAAAACTATTGAGATGCTAAACAATCCATTTACACTTACGCACGAGGTAATGTACACACATTACTTACATAACAAATACTCACGCTTATCACATAAAATAAATATGTCTTGAGTGGGAATAGAACTCATAACAGTCGACTGAGCTGTTAGAATATTAAATACTCATTAGTACAAATACAGTAATTATTGTTAATTTTGAATCTACGTTTGGATGATGTTATAAAGTGTATTCATTCGAATAAAATCGATCTTAAGCTGGCCATTTTTTTCACTCAAAACAGCACTTTACGTTGTAAGGGCTTTAAAACATTTATTTTTAATGTGATGATGTAATTACAAATCCAGTACGAAAAGTATGTATTATATATTTTTACGTTGTTTTTTTTAATCAAAAGCGTGAGTACACCACAATGAAATAACAATAACGTCGGATCGGGTCACGTTTACTTTTGAATCTTAAAATACCTTGTCGTAGAACCAAAAAATGATTAATTAATTTACCCGCCCCTAGCTTCATCCGCTGTGGCTGAAAATTTTCCATTAATAACGTTCCATACAGAAAATAGACGGTATTGTGGCGTCCAGAACATAAATGATTTAGTTGAAAAATTGTTGACGCATTGACAGTTTTCCTGTCAATCCGGATTAGAAGCCGGTTCAGTGGAACAAAAGGAGCGTCGACTTCGTGTTTCGTGATGTTTTGTCGCTGGCTGTTTGGTATTTGATATTCGCCATCGATTTTCATTTTTTATTGCAAGCCCATTCCAATACGTTTTGAGGGCTATAATTTTGAAGACATATCCTTACGAATACTTATAATTCTTATGATGAATCTTTAGATAAATTTGTACTTATCTAATAATAACTTCAAATGTAATTGATCTAAATATAACATAAAGTAAGACTGTGTTTGTGTTATGTGGTAATTGTACAGGAAAGTTAAATAAGTATTCGTGTTGGCGACGTTAAATTAGGCATTTTCCACACTATGAAATTCAATTTGGCGCGGTCCGTTCTTGCTATAGAAATTTCAGCGCGAGTCCGAGAGTGCGGGCCGGTTGTGCACAGGTGCTGTGGTTGAAGGACGCTTTAATTTTAAGTTTGTGTGAAATTACTCTGTATCGAGGCTGGCAGGCTGTTGGTGTTTCGTAAATCTGGGCGTTGCATGCAAACAATCAATTTATACAAAATATTATATGAGTTCACTAGGTTTTGCCCGCGACTTCTTCCCGCGCATATATTATTATATAAATGTTATTATACATATAAACCTTCCCCTTCAATCACTCTATCTATTAAAAAAAAAACCATCAAAATCTGTTGCGTAGTTTTCAAGATTGAAGCATACATAGGGACAGAGAAAGCGACTATGTTTTATACTATGTAGTGATAAGCTTTCCTATACTAATAATCTGCATCGGACGAGTTATTCGGAAATTATATGTAATATTAATTACATTAAGGAAAAGATTTTCAAATGTTTACCAAAGTTCTACAACTCTGAAGTTTTTCCTTTCACATTTTAATTCAATTTCCAGCTCAGTGTGCTGTAAACGAATTTCGCCTTTATAACTTGGTTTACCTTCAAACAGATTTCTAGCTAAGCGCTGCCAAGGATCATCGTCCGCGGGATGAATAAGAGAAACCCACTCGTATTTATTTATCGCTTTCCTCGGTATCGGCAAGAGGGCGCAATCACGAACGACCCTCACGCCATTGCAATTTCACAAATTGCCGATTTTACTTGTGCCGATGGCAAGAAGTTTGAAATTGCAAGTTGTTATATGCATTAAAGAGCCCATCTTCGCCCCGACGACTTCTTTTGACTCCGCCGTCGACACGTGAAAAGCGGAATTACGAGAGTCATTCTTGTACGACGCGGTGCGTTAACGAGTTATGAGCGTTTTCATTACTCACTACGTCATTACTTCACTTTCGAGACGTGAAGCCTGTTGGAGATATGCAGCAGTCATATTCCGTGTGAATTCCGTGTAAATGTATACGTAATACAGATAGCGCATAGAGTAGTGCTAGGAACAAAACCTACAAAGGCTAGTGTACATTCATAGGCCGAAAATGAATGTCCAGCTATAAAGTTGATAGAGATATAGTTAATATACATACATGTCTGAGATGTCGACAAATACTTTTCAACTGTTAAGAGATGAAGGGCTTTCTGATTAATTCAAGCTCATAAGAATTTCAATGATTTAAAATAGACTTACGGTAGACGGAAGTTGTAAAGCCTGTGTTATGGTATAAAAGTAATTCGACGGTGTTCACTCTCAACCTACTAATATATAAAACGTTCTAATAAAGAAAATCGAAAAAGAATCAATATGTTTCCCACAGTTTTATCACGCGGCTTGTAGAGGATTACTCGCAGCATCACTACGATTATACGTAAACCGTTGCGCAGTTATTTTTTGCGAACTTAGTTATCCAAAAATGTACACCTTGTGACTACAAGTAAGGTGTTACAACAGCTATTTATTGGTTTAAGCTGCAAAATATATCTATAAAAAATCTATGCTCCGCATTCGATCAGTAGGCAAGGCAGAATTTTAAAAAAATGAATCTAATTCTCAGTGGCTTACTACATAGCCCTCATGTCTCACTGGTTTAGAAATTTTTGTTACGACATTAAGTGTATGTGTGGTACGTTGTGGTTAAATAGAAAATATAAATAACCATTTTAGCTATAGTACATCAATAATAAAATCCATAATACTGGCCAAAGGAGACACCATAATTGTATGAACCTACATATATTTGATATTATGAACATTGGGAGCTTTACATACGAGTAGGTACTTGGATATTCATAAAATAGCGTTATAGTTCTTAGCCGCAAACTGTTTTAAAGTTAATCAATATTAATTCTTTATCTCTATAAATCGGCCAAAATATGTAGGTATGTACGTATCTTATAAATAGCTGAAGACAAAAAGGCTTAGCGTAAACTTAATTTAACGGATAGCGCTTATTACGCTGCTTAGCGCTTAAATCGCAAATCATTACTTCATCGACTGTAGTGCAGTATGACATTTTTCTAAAGTGGAACAGCCGGCATTATGCATATATAATGGAGGCAGTTACAATGGAATGTGTGTCCGCATAAAGCGAGTTGCGCTACTTTGTCTCTCTTTAAAGTCACTTTAGTGTATCAGTAATTTAGTCGTATGTTTATATATATATGTACTTACTTACAAGCATATTAGTTAGTCGGTACTTGTGACTATTGACATTGATATTGACTGAGTTGTAAGAATGTTTTGCACAAAAGGATTTGGAAAATAAAATGTAAGCAGCAAGAAGATTTCAGAAAGTTTAAATTGTATCCATTCTTAAACTATTTCGAACATAATGAAAACTGTTACAAACATTAAATTGCCTTTGTAGGTGTCCTGTAATTTTATAAATCGCGAAATGAAATTGATAAATATGATAGTAGGTAGATATTACAGGATGCCTGTAGCTCGGGACCAAAATACAGAAAACAAGCCGTCGTAAAAACCCGGAGGTATAGGCTGAGACATTTGCCTCATCCGGGGCGAGCCAAGGCAAATCGTTAGGAGGACACCGAATGGGTTTTAGGGGGTAAAAATTCCGCATCACCCGGTGTGTCTCTTTTAATTCTAGCGATCGTACCAACATACATACAACACAAAGTTATCTTATAAGCATACGAGATGTTCTTGGAGGAGCGATTCTCAGATTGTTAACGCATATGTCAAGGGCGACAGGCTGCAAACAGGTTATCGTTGCATCCAGTTAATTTAAATACTCAAACCGCTTTGCTTAATTCGACTATGAGTGTATACAGCCGATCAACTGCATTCACGACTTGCTAATAGTCACGATTTCGTATTAATATACAGGAATTTAATTCTATCTTTCAGAATTTTTAAATCTGAACATATGTTCATAAGGTATGTATGGTTAGTTAACGTTTTAGTTATAATATTATCGATACTCGACTCACGACCTAGTAGGTACCTAATAGAAAACTGCTAACTTTTAGTTAACATTAAGTTAAGGGCAAGATAATAATTTATATTAGTAAAACTTCAAAATAATCTGAACTCAAACATGAAAGGTTTAAAAGCGCCTTGAACCTTCAATATCACCAGTAACACGTAACAAATGTACCCGTTATTAAATATCGTAATATTTAATTATTGCAGCGATATTAATTTTAATTTTAAAGCTCTCTCGTTCTTAACACACGTGCCACATGTCGTTCGTGAACTAATCCTATTACACTACCCTACATCTACTACTAATAATAATCTATGTGTTCTGAATACACTGTAAGTGGAATATATAGACAGAATCGTTGTATATAAACTGGCATTAAATCACCATCAGTCTTAGTCATATACAGAAGCCAATACCTCCAAACACAGTGAGTACACAGCTTTTTAATTGATAATAACATATCGGTTTATTATAATCGCGGAAGATCTCTATAAGTCTTCGCACTCATTCCTCGGCATGCATATCAAACTAGAGCGTAAGAAACAATTTTGATCCCAAATCCCTTAGAAGTCCCCGACGGCTGCTGGCTTATCCTTATCCAAAGGGACTCTATTACGTGATACACTTTTACTTTCTGGTTACTTATTTTCTGTACGGATTCTATTTTCTTATGTAAAACCCTGTGTTCCAAACCTCAAGTTGATTGAACTCAGTTCTCTTCAAAATTCTGCCTGTTCGATTATTTTACTTTAATTTTGATTCAGCAATAAACAAAATAATTGTACAAATAAAGCGTAGAATATGCAAAACGTAAGGCATAGGATTTGAAAAGCGTAAAGTGCAAGAAAATTAATGTAAAATTATTTTACCCTATAAAAGAAATCATCTTGAAACAAATCGCTATAAAAACTTTATATTCTTAAAGTCAAGCTTCTTTCACGCAGTGCCTACAAAGCACACAACATTGAAAGCGAACGATTGGCTGTTTATAAAATACCTCAGTACGTGATACTCTGTCTTGCGAAAACTCTGTTTGGATTAGCTTTGCAGAGATTTATTACTTGTGTGTTAGTCGTAACTTAAGGCTCATATACAACTAGCTATTAACCTTCCGTACGATTCGGCTGTTAAAGTGATGAACAGTCAAGAACGTACGATTTATGAAATGTACTTTGCAGTTGTTGGGACTATAACAAGTGTTGGATGCGGAATAATTATGAATATTAAATTTGGTATAATAGCCCCAAATCAAAGAAAGTATGGTAAATGTACTCCAACATATCTATTTAAATTGCTTTCATATACTTCTAACACAGTTCTCAGATTAACATTTATTTTCTATAATCTGGATAAAAATGTTTATTATTTGGTTAAATACCTTTGAAATGTACAGAAAATTGATCATTCTGTTCGTAGTAATTCGAAAGCTTCCGTTTCTGTGTAAAAGTCCTTTAACCCGAAATATAAAATTCGTGCACACTTCGTCTGGGGCGGGTTGCGTGTGTTCTGGCATTTTAAGCGGGGTGAGAATCAAATAAAATAAACCATTTAAATTATACGCGGGGTTCCTTATGTTGATATTATGTAGCGACACATATTGAGTATGTTGTCTGTAAGAACATACTCAATATGTGTCGCTACATAACATGTTCTTAAATTTTATCTTTAGAGCAAGCACTTACAAACTTTCTTTTTACTTCCCGTTTTGTAAGCTATTGTTATGAACTTTCTTTGTCTACAGTGCAACCGTGCATCACTTATTACGGTTTGATCAGTGTTATACGCAGATATTCTGAACATGAGACGTTCCAACTTAGGCGCCAGAAGCAGTAACGCATCCTGGGCCAAACTTCGATTCTATTTGAGATCGGATGCAGACGTCTATGGCTTCTGTAAGCAACTAAACTCAGGCGGCATTCATATAGTTCTCCTACCAATATAACATCATAACATGAAATGGTGAATAGGCTACGAATGGCTATGCTATGAATAGTCTGTCTATTAACGTGAAAAAAATCAAAAACCTTTTGTGCAGACTTGCAGTAAAAGTGTTACTGAATGCCGTTGATGAAAGAAACGCTTTCAAATTATAAGAACAATGAACGCATTTCACCTTTGACCGTTGCCGGCGGAGCTTAACCAAATCGGTTTCCGGGAGTTTAAAAATTATTCTCTAGTGCACCGTAGATACAATGGGTTGGTTTTTTGTTTGGCAATCTTCATTGCTCGATAAACAAACCGTACTATAAAGGAAATCCTCGGGGAATGCTATCTTTCTGTTTGAGGAAAATCCTAAAAGCGAATCGTTACACTGTTCCTTTCGAATTGTATGAGTAGGAGGATGGGTAATGTGGCTCTCTTTAATGAGAATAAATCCGTGATTGATGGCAGGATAACGTTGGAATTTATAGCGTCTGATCTGGGCCGAGTTTGGCAAGTTTTGGATGAACCTTTCTAGCGGATTAATGGAGTATATCCGATTTCAGTAATAATCTATGTTTTTAATACTGTATATATTAAATAATTTAGTACATTTCTAGTATCGATTATAAAATGAGCACAAATTAACTGAAATATGAATAAAAACGGAAAGTGAAAAAAGATGGGTGCAAATAAAAAATTACGTGCGCTGTTATGATTAAGGCCGATCAATGGCCAGGCCAAAAGAAAAAGGACTGTAACAACATGTATCCGGGTGTTCTTATTACACGTTCGCCTGACACTTTTAAACGAACTCGCCCGATGGTAACCGTGGATGCCTCCTAATATGGCCTCCGCTAGAAAAAGCGTGAATGTGATCTTTGTAAGACTTTTTCCCTATTTGAGGTCACTGAGTTACCTTTACTTCATGTCATTAGCTAGCAGTATGCTGGTTTCCCTTTAACGTGATATAAAAACATGTACGAATTACTTGTGATGTATTATTTTTGATATCATAAATAAATCTCATAATTTGTTTGATTCAACGTTCATGATTTAATTTAGGCGCGTCTTGACTCCAGATATTCATTCTACGTGCCGTATTTTATATTCTAGCGAAGTCTGCAAGTATTAATGAGATGATAATACATTTGTTTGCTTTACGCGTGACATCTGAAATCTTGCCAATTCTTATTTGTATTATAAGACGAGTCTGTTAATGATTGTTGTTTCTTAGAAATAACAAAAATGTTTTTATACTACAAAATAATCTTTTTTGTTTGGCTTTCGTTTGACTACGAAATGGTTTGCTTTTGACATTTGGACCTTACTGACATTTTTTCCTGAAATTTATGAATTACTTATTACATTAGTATTATTATAAAATATGTACTAAACGTATAGTTTTTATTGAAGCTTAGTATCAACCGTTACATATACTTAATACAAAGCGATATTTTAATTACGCCAAGGCACAGAACAAACAAATCGGCTAACCACACAAATATTTGTGGTAATCAAACCCATAACCTCCGGATTAGCAGTCAGAGTAACTAACCACTAGGCCAAGAAGCCAGTCGTTACTAAATTGTTACCACGTTACCGAGCCTCATTTCCACCTCATCTTCATCAACCCTTTCATCATTTCACTATTTGAGACGAGCCTCGGCTGTGTTTGGATTATTGAAAGTCATCATTGGACACTTTTATGTATTGTGAATGTATTAATTAAATAGACACTTAATCGATTTTTTTTATTGTAGATGACGTATATTCTAAAATTTTATATCATATAAATACGTTTTTATTCGTTTCAAGGTCGAGCATTTAAAAACTCGTCTTTTACTCGTTTGTATTGTAATAAATGGTATTCTTGCATGACCGTGCTCGTTATTTTGCACGTATATGACAATAATTTGCAGCCACGAGTTCATTAAGGCATTTTATTTGATATGATCCGCTCCACTTAATTGGTTACAGTCACGATATTTTTATATGAGGTGTATCCGATTGGAAGAAGATTAAAAGGTGATTCGAATGAATAAGGCATGTAATTGCTTGTATGTGGTTCGAAATATGTGGAAGATTAAAATGTAGTTTTTGTGATATATAAGTTCGTCAAGAGTCAGTGTTTTGTTAACCAAACATATAGGTACATTCGTTGTGTTGTTACGGCTGTGACACTGTTGCAAAGATATATGTATGTTTATGTTATATCTTCATTATTGTTATACCATCCCGCCAGATAATGTAAAAGAAGCACGTCAGGTCTGTAAGTATACTGATATTTGGTACCTACTCGATGACGTGCTACACACCCCCTTATGTCATGTTTTTATGTTTTATAACTGTTGATATAGTTTTTATTGTTATATGTAGATACGTATTTGTAAAATAATGTGTAGACATCGAAGAGAGAACAATAAAATTAATGAAATGTGTTTATTTTCGCTTTTTTAATCAGTTTCCTATCAATTTACAATCCACAATGGAAAGGATCGTGTCATTTATATGTATTAGCGGCTGAATGTAGATGCGCAGCGCGATGCGACGAGGTCAAGTGTGAAGTTGACGCGAGGGCGTATACGCTACGAAAGAATTATTTACTTAATTCCAGAGGTCGTTATCCGATAGTTCTTAGGATTATTTATTAAAGATAACAATTGATGGAAACTTATTGCAATTTGTTAATATCTTTATTTCAAATACGATGAAGTTTCTTGGATTAATAAAGACATTATTATTGTACATTTTACGAAACAATATTGACACGTACCTATGTACCTATATACGCAATGCCTCCAAAGGACATTGCAACTACGTTAATAACATTTGAACCTCTCTGCTATTTGGGGCAGTAGTTCAATGGTTTCATGCTTATGTTGTTATTATACAATTCACTTACGTATAGTTAACAATTTCATGGATCAAGCGTTGAAGTACGATATATGCGGGTTACATCACCGTTGGAGAGTGACAGGGGTCAGTGCAATTTGTAGACAAGATACCGCCATTTGTTGCGGTTTCACGCACGCTGTCTGTGCTGCAAACTGTATATAAGTATAACGATCATGTATAATATTACATCTCGCTTGCTGTATATAATCATTTCATCTAATCATGTAAATGTAATGTAAAAAGTATAAGTTGCGTAACTGTGCTCTCTGCATATTTTGATCGTAACCTTTTTTGTATAATCGTTGTTAAGGTAGGTATGTTTATAACAGAAAATAAATATTTATGATTGCTATAGTTTTTTTGTTAATTTCATAAATTGTTCATAATTTTTGTATTAATTTATATTTTTTGCTTTTTATATGTGTGTGCTGCTTTGACCTCGAAAGAATGATTTTTCTATCTTGTTGTCTATTTCTTTAGTAGCTTGTTTTTAACGTTTCCCTACAGTAATATCTAACTGTAACAAAAAATAAAAAGTTTCACAACTTCGACGATCAACTTATAGCATCGCTCCCGTCGGAATTTTCTGCTTAAAGCATCGCCACAGCTAATTGAGAAAAGGCTAAAGAGGTAATGAAACTTCGAGTAAATTGAGTTGAAACTGCTTTGTTCATCCATGTTTTACTTAAACTAACTTCATTACCTGAGGCAAGGTATAAGATAATCACGTAGTTTGTTCGCCGCACCACAAAGAATTTAAAATCTGCTTGGTTTTGAAAGGCCGCTTTATTTTCATCACCTTTATTATTCTTCTCCCATGTTTGCGGGAGTGCTTGGTGAAGATACGAAAGTTTTAAAAAATACTAGAATTTTCCCTTGGGGTTTTTTAATGTCTGGACTCGAAATATAATAAAATAGATCTTTGCTTTAATTCGATTTCCATATTTCGTTATAATAAATTACTGTAATTGATAGGTATTGTGTAGCAAAGCGTTTGAGATGAATAATCATTTGAGGTGATATGAACGCGTAAAATGTTTTGAAAGTTGTCAATTACATTTTTCGCGATATGATTGTGTCGATAGCAAACTATGATGTAAAAAGAATTATGTTCTAATATGTATTCGACACTCGGTGCTTTCTGCATATGCAAGTATGGATCTGGCGTGATGGTATAATCATAAACATTTAATTTAAGCTCCAGACATGCGTTATTTTGAGGTTCGTAGCTGTGCATCCAATCGACTTCTGCACAATTCAATTAAGCTGTACGTTAAGTGCATGTTGGCAAACAAGCGTGCGAGACGGCAGCCAACTTGGCCGGAGTTTATCGAAGAGATTGTAACGGAACAAGTTAGCCTTCGTAGTGGCGGCCACTAAGGAGCGGTATCTATGGGCACCGAGTCTAAATATAATTAATACCCGTTTGGATTTCATCAAAATGCTTATTGAAACTTATTTCTTTAAGACCGCTGATTGTAAGCAGTTATCTACAGATACTCGTCAATTAACAAATCGGATGCAGATTGTCAGAGAGACTAGACTAAATTATTAAAACTCATAGCAACTATAGAAGGTTATTCAAGGAATAAAAATTGTTCCAAATTAGGTCTCGATAAGTTTGTACCCTTGATTTGACTTTGAACACGATTAAGATTTTACACTTGTCTGTGTCCGAATTTATTGCAGATTCTTAATATAATTTATATAACTAACGTTAAAGTGTATATTGCCGATCTGTCGGCAATAATGATTTAGACAATTCTCTAGGCTTTTCCGCATTTAACGATAGATCGTGTTCAAATAATAAACTTATTTATTGGTAAAGGGTTCGTTTCAGAGAGTACGTACAAACCTAATTTACAAACGGTACCGAATCGTAAACCTAAACTAAGTTATCAAAGGCAACCCTGGCATCGTCTCAGATTATATATATTACATTATAAGGTTTCTCTGGCTGTAACTTCATTGAAATTTTAGTAATCCAAATGGCTATTTATTTATGTATTACTAGCTGGCGTCCCTCCCTTATAATTCTCCAGGACTAAATACAAAAATTATACAATAGACTTTTTATTAAAATTGCTTTTGGAATTTATACATCTTACGCCTTTTATAAACAGAATATTCATTGTAAACACCCCCCTCTCCCGTCTCGGGAACTTCAATGGAATATTTTGAATTAGGAACTATGTGCATGTTGTAATAAAAAAATGCTAAAAAGATTCAACAATTTATTACTTAGGTACTTATTAACAGCACTTGTGAACTATAACCACATTTAAAAGATGAATTTACCAATGTCAATTCGAAAAACATGAACAAAGAAAATCATTACTAAAATGTTTTTAAATGACCGGCAAAGTTAACTAAAACAGAACCATATTGCACGGTTCGTTACTTCTGCTTGCTGCGTTACCCTTTTAAAAAATCCACAGAGTCTTTCAAAAGTTTGGTATCTACGGTGCACAGTTAAAAACAAATTTTAAGCCACCGTCAATGCACTACGTAAGTAAGAAGTTAGAAATAAGAAGTCTGTTTATGCTAAAAGTCCACTCAGTCGTGGAAAAAGTTCGCGAGCCACGACAGAGTTCAAAAAGTTACGACTCTATAAATATACTGCTTGGTTCGTGACATCCTGTGTTTTAAAATGATCAATTTGAAATTGAAATTACGTTAATACATTTTTATATAAAAAATATACTTTTTATTCTTAAGCTTATGTAATTTGTGAATGATTTCCATAAATAAACATCTCTAACAAAATACACTAGTCAGTTGGAAACCCATTTTCAACCAACTAGTTAATAACAGGTGTGCTTCTATTACCTTAAACAGGCCTAAAGCTCATTAAAATTGCTTACCGCAAATTCAGACGCGGGAATAGTAGAAATTCCCTGTTAATGCTGGCACAGACGTGAAATTGCAATGACCGCATCGGCAATCACATACAAACATTGCCAAACGTTTGTTCATACCGAATTGAAATTCATCGCGTGATCAAGTGCGGCTAATTTTAGAGAATCCATCGGACATTCATTATTAGATGCCGCGTGGTCAGCTTTGATAGCTTATGATGTTGATAGCATCATTAATATAGACGTAGGTAGCTGTAGCATGTTTTCAATTAAAATTTTCCCGTCGTTTACATTGGACCTCGTAGTTAAAACTTGGGTAAGAAATCTTCCATGCATCGATTTCTCTCTGATCTCAATGCCCTCTGACAAGCTCATCCTAACTTTGACCTTTCTACTGACGGCTGGTGGACGATCAAGACCGTGTATGTTAGATTCACAGAGAGAGGTATTTAAATAAATCAATTGAATTTTGTGTTTATTCCTATGGCCTAGTGATAGTTTATATGTATGTAATTATTAGTATTTTTATTTATATGCTTTAATTTTTTGTTTGTTATTACTGTTATATTTAATTCAAACGATGACTTTAATTGTAATTAGTGTCTCAAGTGGTAACAAACGTTGCATTGCCATTTAATATATAGAATTTCAGAAGGTGTTTTAAAGTACCTCACAAAAGTATGGGACTTTCTTGTTGTAATTTGAAAATATAATAATGAAAAACATTAAGCAAAGTGACTATCTTTGTTCTATTTCACAGAAAAAAAAGAAACTAAGCCACCGACTTAATTGTCACTTAGTGAGAGAGGAAAAATAATTTCCAGATTAAATATCTTGGCGGCTCTCGTACTAAATTTAGAGTAAAGCTTGAAATTACCGGAGCATTTGGTAGAATGCTCAATTTACTCGGAGGGGAGTGTCCGCCACTTCCGCAGCGATAACGATACTGATTGCTTTAAAAGTAAAATAAAAATGTGCACATTTCAATTGTTCATCTCCCTGTTACATGCTTAGGCTCTCAGTGCGCTATTTAATATTGTAAAGCGTTACTCTCAAATAGTTTCAGCAAATATCTAAATATATATAACTCAAAGGTGACTGACTGACATAGTGATCTATTAACGCATAGCCCAAACCACTGGACGGATCGGGCTGAAATTTGGCATGCAGGTAGGTATTATGACGTAGGCATACGCTAAGACAGGATTTTGATAAATTCTACCCCCAAGGGGATAAAATAGGGGATGAAAGTTCTTAACGCGAGCGAAGCCGCCAGCCAAAGCTTGTAAAATATATCAGTAAAACTAGCCAAGTTTTTAACATTAACGAATCAAAAATATTTAGTCTACGAGTGTCACAACTTCCTCACTAGTTATAAAGTTATATCCGTGTACATTCTGTATTTTTTCCTTGACGCAGTTCGTTTATTTTCAAATTATTGCGTCAATTTTTTACAATTCCTAATAGAACCAATTTCCAAGCGGTGGCCCTTTCTTCCGTGTAAAAGAAAATTGCGCGTAAAACGTCACTTTTCAAAGGGTTTCTTGATAAGGAGGGGCCTTGAGTGGGTTAGTGCCGAATACGAGACGGGTAAATACGAGCATAATAAAGTTAAAAAGCTTTCCAACCTATAGCATATTTTAGTGCCGTCAGTCAGTCCATTTATTTCCAATTCGTGATTGGTAAAATGTATCAAATAATAATAAAATATTTCTGTAATGATAATAAATGACTGGCCTCGTGGTCGAGTGGTTAGAGACCCTGACTGCACAACCGGAGGTCGTGAGTTCGACTACCACGCGGGACAAACATTTGTGTGTGCAACACATTTGTCTGGTCTGTGTCTGGTCGTTATAAAAATATCTACATAAGTAATATATATCGTATGTATATAAGTATGTCTATCAGCTGTCCGGTTACCATAACATAGGCATTAAATTACCTAATTTGGAATCGGATAGCCGTGTGTAGAATTGTCCTCAGATATTATTATTTAAAAGAAATAGGTATACATAATTCTTTTAAATCTCGTACTGGATAATAAACATTTGAATGCCCTTTGCATAATAATTTAGAGGCTCTTAACAAAGAAAGTTTAAGTAGTTTTATGCTTTAGTAAATTTACCAACTAGTGTTTATTGATTATGTCTATATTAAATATTTTTCTAATAAGCGATCATTTAGCCAAAATTTCACTGTATTAAATGTAACGAATGTTACCCACATTGTTGAAATTATTTATGCGCTCATCAAAAGTTGTGATTACTGGTCATCCGTTCAAGCGACGATTGCGCCCGATGTTCAACTTGATAGATCGTTGGAAAGGTCGACAGACGATCTACCGCAGAATACCGCATCTGGATTACGAGCGTTTCATATTTTAAATGCTTCTCCGCTATACCGCACGTAATAGGAAAGATCATGTATAAATGTTTAAACATTCAATTCGCAATTACGTGACGATTTTCCGTGCGTAGTATAATTTAATAAAGGCACACCCGGTCATAGTTCATTAGCGTTCGATTGACGGAAGTTTACCCAATCAAAATTGATTCAGACCTTTAAATTCGTTTACTGGACCCTGTCTGTCAATAACGGAGGCGTTATAAATCGGTCTGCGAGCTTTTATCCGGCCGGTTGACGCTTGGAATGTTGGGGTAATATAAAGGAGGTCCAAATTCTTGACAAATGTTAAATCATTCCTCTGATCGTAACTCTGCTAATCTTTTTCGGGTGAAGATGCCACTTTTAAATTGAGTGAGATGTCGTTTCAAACCATGTGGATTGAAATTTTGTTTTTATTTAAATTTCATATCAACGTTTGGGTAAGTGGTCATTGGATAATGGTCTATGGATGTTTGCTATTGGAGTTGCCGCCCCCCCCCCCCCCAGGAAGGTTACCAATGCCTGGTCAGTTTAAGAGACGTAATATTGTATATTATACAACTGTGCTTTTATTGTAGAAGTTAAATTTAATTTTATTATGCAAGACTTATTATAGTGGATGTTTAATTTCAACTCATCTTGGACAAACCGTTTGAAAAACAAGCCAAGTGGGAGTTTGGAAGAAAAAAAATATTACTTTTGAACGCATATTCAAAGGGCGTGCTTTTATTGTTCCGAAAGTCCCGCGCGTTGACTTTTAATTAAAGCCCCTCCGTACTCTCTATTATGCAGGACATTTTTAACAAGCCCCGACCAAGGGCTCGTGTGTGCCCGAATTGTTCGGATGTCCCTTTCCTATTACTATGCCTGCTTATTTATAGTGCAAACAATTATCTCCAATGCGACTAGAACAAATGTTTAGCTATTCTGGTTATGACGAGTACAACTAACTACATGTTAATGTTTCGTAATTAAAACAAATAAATATTGAACGCCTTTTAGTACATTTATAAGCATACTGTCTACAAACGAAAGTGATGATCCATGCTATTTTAAATATAAATCCGAGATTATGAGCTTAGTCAGCGGTCGATCGCGGCCAAATCGCCTAATAAAAAGGACTAGTGCTGCCAATAATGCAACAAGAAGAGTTAAGCGGTAAGAAAATGCTTATTCACCTCTGTCTTAAGTGATAGCAACACAAACGGTTTCGCTGTATTGGATGCCAACTGAAAATATTCCAGATATTTGTAAATGAACCTCTCTTCACTGTATTCAAGTTGAAAATCAATGATCGAGAATTACTGGAGATTCATCCTTCCGTTTTTATCCTCTCAATGAAAGAGGCGAGACTCGTTAAGCGTGTATTTACAGCAACGATCGTGTTTCAGTCGCCGTATCGCCGTTCTATTTAGTCGGCTAAGATAACAGTCGTTTATCAAAGCCTTGCGATATAAGCTCGTGGAAATTTACACTGAGTGGTTTTTAAAAGAATGAAAAAGAGAAACGAACGAAGAAATAGATAATCACTGCAATGTGTTCCCAAATTGTGCCACTAGGTCTAGTTTGTTTTTTTACCTTTGGAATTTTACGAATTAATTACCTTCCATAATTACTTATATTAAATCTTTATTTACAGTACATCCTTCAAAATAATGGACCTAAGAATAGCTCTAAGGGCCTGCTCAGACGAGGGACTTTTGTCCGTAAAAGACAAAGTTCGTGAAGAGCGGAGAAAAGGTTTACGGCGCACTTGCCACGAACTTAACGCACACAGAGTAAAATCATTTGTCCGCTCAAAGTTTATTGATGTGAACGCTATCAAAGCGAATATTTTAAGATCACATTGTTTTGTAAAGTACTTACAGTCTTAGAAAAAGAGTCCAGATAATAATTGGTCCTTTCCCGTACTTCGAATCGATTAATTACTTTGTTTTTTAAATGTCACTTTTGGGAGTCCGCATATTTTAGTCCAATTCAGTCAGTCAATGTTCGCGATACTTTGGGAGACCTTTGTACTCGATATTTTTAATTAGTTGTGTGTGTTAAATACTCTTATAGTAGCGTTATAAATACTCTATTGTGACAGGCAAGAAAATAACCTGATATGGTCTTTCATCTGCGCAATCCCTAGGAGTCCAAATTTTCGAATTCACAACATGACTATCGGAAAAGTTTTTTCAATTTTAAAATAAAATACGTAACAGAGGAAATAGCAATCTAAATTTGGATGAACTTTAAAAAGATGAAAATTATAATTGATGATTATTATAAGAAAACCATAATTTCAAGCGTTGCCCTCCCTTTGCTTATGTGCTAGGCCTGGAATATAAACCTCCCGTTCAATATTGTTCTGGATTGGCAAAGAAATTAAGGTTATCGACTTTATTTATACTAAAGGAAACATTACTTGGCGCAAGCCTTGATATAGTTCTATTTTATAGTTACAACGAATTGGGGAGGGTTTTATTAATGGTTTTTGTTACAACGGTCGTGTTTCGAATTCAGTATCCACTTTTTGGGTGTCTGTTTTACTTGGGTAAGATAACGGCTGTTTATCTTAAGACCTGTAACATAAACCCCTGTAGAGCAAAATAATTGACTTTTTACTTTAACTTAAAATATGTTTAGGTTCTTTAATGCTAAGTAATTGTTTCAAACCAGCATTGAATACAATCACATTTATTACTTCACTGCTAATTGTTCAACTCAATACGGCAACAACGGTAAATATTTTTAAGTATTTTTTGTTTGAACATGCATAGCACGTTACTTGGTCTGTTTGCTGCATCTCATGGACTACTGTATCAACATATTAGTCAATGAAGTCTCGTTTCTTGACGAACGGACTCCCTCTCACGCCATTTCAGCCTGACCACACTAATAGAAGCACATATGCTAATTGACAGCAATATGACAGACAGAATATTTTTCAACGTTCAAAGTTAGTACCACCACCTTTAAATTAATATCAGCCATTATTATTTAAATTATTAATTTATGACTCCTGATAAAATTTCTAATTTACTATGGATTATATAAAAAAAAATTAGGTCGGGCAAAAATCACGAAAACCAGTAGGTACGTACGTCAAAGATGGAGAGTGGCGATCAAGTACGCGATGCGGAATATCAAGTACCTACCCGTGTACGCGCTCAAATTTCTACAACCATTTCAATACACATATTCAGCATTTGGCATAAAAGCGGAATACGAAACGAAGTACGCGTAATAAACTCAAAAATATGTAGACCAAAAAGAGGCGGTCCAAGCACAGTGCATACGAGTGTACACTGATCTTAATAGCAGTATCGTTCTTAACTCCGAATTTTCATGCAGCCAAGTATAATCTGGTAATATTTCACTAAAAGTAAAGCCCCGATGAAACAGGGCATTTTCCGGACATATCGCTTTGATTTATGGACTATTTAAGTACCCTTTAAAACTATGGCCGAAGAAAGTCAATATTATTCCGTAAGGAGAGTGTGGCGATTCCGAAATAATAATGGATTTATAAGCTCAGGTTGTGTTCTGAAATAAAAAAAATGTTGGGTCGTGCTAAACTTCATCATTTTCATGAACATTTCCAAGTGGTGGTTATATTGTACAAAATTTACAATTCTATTAATACCGATACTAGATTTTAGTTGAAAATAATTTTAGTATAGTTAGTTTTAATCGAGAGTTTCGAAAATGAAAATTGCAGTAGTAAGGTAGTAGAAAGTATAAATAATTTATCAGTATTATTATAAATATTTTTTTTTACAATTAACGTAAGACAATAAAAGTATAAATTGAAAATATAATGTATTTTTGAATGTATTGATACTCAGTTAAGAGCACATTGTATAATTTGATCGTTTGAACGCGTGACACGCTCTGTCGAGACCAATCAGTTTCAATACAACCTCATTTAAATTGGTAAACATTCTTTTCTTCGAAGTTAAATAATTCCATTCCATGTTACTAGAAAATTGATAGCCTCAACTAAAGATATCGAAATTGTAATTTACAGATTTTTATCAAAGCTTTGTTTAGTGTGACTACTGTACTACCATCTATTTTTCACAGTTCTAGACCTAACCGTAGCATTCGGCTGACAAATCCGATTTTATGGCGACACTGAACTCACACTTTGCGGAAAGCAATTTGTGTCCTCCAATAAAATTTATGTGCTCACTTTATGCAAAGAAGTGACATTAAAACCACAAAAGTTCTGTGTCACAAGAGTCATAACCGGCTGACCGACATTTGAGCAATTACAAACTTTTAAATTTGTATTGTTTAACCGTCTTTAGTGGTATGCAAAAATCTTTAATTGTAATCTATTTATATTGTGTTAACATCATAACTAAATTATAAACACGTTTCTGTAAGTACAAGAAATATACATGTAAAATAAACCGTGTAATTATTAATTTTATTAATTTAATTATAGTTTTCTTCTCTCAGGTATTCACGTATAATTTCTGACACAATAGTAAAAAATAAAGGTGTTACTACATTAAATGTTTTGCTTTATGATTTTACACCGCGAATTTATATTAATGAAAAATAACAAAGTTGTCAATGTACAAAATGCTACATGTTTAATTACGAGTATGTCCAAGGATTATAGCTGCATGGAGAGAAGTTTAAAAAATATAATCGCTACATTTGCTAGTAAAGGAAATAAAGTTCCAGGCCTTGTTGGATAAAATGCCACGGTATTTACAGGTTACGGCAGAGTATTTTATTATTTGAGTTTGTGTTCGGATATAGTTCTGAAATGTACACTGTAGTTCTGTTGTTTATTTGTACAAAACAAATCCTAGCGCAGCCAATTCCTGTTGGAACTATTTGATCGATATTTTACTACGTACATAAGTACGTACGGTTTCATTTTGTGATGTTGCGTCAGTCCGTTGTTAAATTTAGCTGTAAACACTATTCGTACTATTACAATTGATATTGTGCGTTATTATTAAAGCGTGACATGCTCAATATATTAGCTTATGCTTATAAAATTCTTTTGAATCCTTGACTTAGTTAACAATGCTTGTGGCAAAGTGTTTTTGTGCTTCGGATGGCATGTTGAACAGTAGATTTCGATTATTGGCATTATAACAATCGTCGGAAAACCTTAAAGACGCTTTAAAAATCAATCGTAGTAACCACTCCATTGTATTTCTGGTTATCCGCAACTGGAATCACTTTGTTGAATTATTCTCCGGGCCTCACATTAATAGGCAAAAGCGGATCGGAAGCAGACCTTATACGAGTTACAGAATTTATTGCTGTTAATAGGAACGAACCTGGCTGATACAGCAATGTTATTTAAAGTTATTTTTATGTCACTACATGCATTTATTTATATGGCAACATCCGTTATTCCAAATGCACAAGTTTGTCATTTGGCGTATGACTTACGTGTGGGCATGTAACCCGAATCCTACTTACATTTTGATGAAGGTGTTTACCGTGTCTGTGGAGTAAGTTATAATGTTGAAACTTATTTTACACAACCTCAGACATTACCAATGTCACGACGCTTTGTGAGTATTGTAAATAATGTAAATGCATTAAAACTATCGGACGACATGATAAGTTACGGTAATATGCACGTCGTTACGCACCCCAAGATAAACAGTTGAAACGGCTATAAATAACCGGAAACGATTAACAAACCGATGGGCGGCGGGTTGTAATATATTTAGTGGCTGCTCCCAATTTGTCTGACCTCGCGTCATGGACTGTATTTGACAGGGATATAAGAATTCGATTAATTTTATGCATATAATTATTCGTGATTTCATAAAACTGTAGTCGCTATCGGCAAACGGGTTGTCTTTTGTATCATCCGCATTTGCACGCATGGACGAACGTCAGGTCGCGTGTCGGCGCGTCAGTTTTCACGCCCGTACATCTGACGTTTATCTGTCTACTCGTTTGTACGGTTCGGTTTTATTTTTGTTTTAATTAAATAAGTTTTACGTCATTGACTATACTATTAATTAATCTTACAGAAGATATTCATACGTGTGTGTACATATACTCGCAGGCTGTTAATATCATGACCCCTTTCGATCTGACGTACTCAGATAAGAATTTATCGCTTTTTTTAAAAACTGAAATTGAAGCACCTTTATTTAACCTACGTCAGAGAATTTCAGAAACATTTTGTACATTGAAGCTGGGAATTAGGCCGACAATTCCATTTTTAGTTCTGTACAATTTTGTATTTTAATGTTTAAAAATAATGT
Organism: Agara michaeli; assembly: GCA_018245675.1. Lineage (NCBI taxonomy): Eukaryota > Metazoa > Arthropoda > Insecta > Lepidoptera > Hesperiidae > Agara > Agara michaeli. The sequence goes on from DWDX01000437.1 coordinate 24,443, forward strand.
TATAATATTCTGAACTGGATTCATGTCACGCGGGGTATAATCCCAACGGGGGCTTATATTTTAGATCTCCTTACTTTTACACTGAGCCTCATATCTCATATGAGCGATTACCGTTTGAAAATTCTGAAATCTTTCTCTTAAATATTACATGCAAAACAAATATTAGTTCAAAATTGCTTCAGTACTGAAATAAAGATAAACCTTAGATTACCTAAGTTATTTTTTATTAGATTTTATTGGTACAGCACTCACATTTTGATTTTACATTTTATTATTTCGTACTTAAAACACCTAAAGAATTATTTTCCGTACAAGCATGTTTTAGCATGTTATTCAAAAGAGATAGAAAAACCGCGTAAACATTGTAACAATATCGACATATAATTAACAAAGCGTATAAACGCATATAAACAAACCTTTGCACTTCAGATTTACTTCGATTTCCACGAAATAGTATGTGTAACAAAAGCGTACGCAGTGCAAGTGCGGTCGTTCCAGAAGTTTCAGCATTTAATTGTTTCAAGCGCACCGAGACCCGCCAAACATTTGCCAATTGCGAGATAATTAAATGAGAGCTGCTTATTGGATTCTTTCAGTGCTATCTTTATCTACGGAAAGCAATAAACGTTGTTCAATCTTATTGTTTCCTACTGCATTTTACGACGGAGCTTTAAAACGATCACACGGACATACTGATTTTTTTTTTGGAATAGTATCAATCTAGAGCCACGTAAATGTCTTTGTTATTTTTCGATGCATTTTTTCTTACATTTACCAGAAACATGGCAATATTTAGGTACGTTAAAGTGAGAACGATAAAAAGTGAGAACAAGGAATGTTCATTCCAGTGGCGTAGTTAGGGTATTTGCTGCCTGGTGCAGCTTAGGACTTGATGCCCTTTAAAATGGTCAAAATAATTATTTCAAATTTCAGAATACAGTAGAGTAGATATATAAATTTTTCATTTTCATTCTCTCATTTTTCTTGTACATTTCTTGATTCTCGATTGAAAAAAAATTAGAAGAACTGATCGTCGACTTTGATGCCCCTTTCCTTTTGATGCCCGGTGCGGCTGCACCGCTCGCACCCCCCCCCCCCCCCCCCCAGCTACGCCACTGGTACATTGTAAATAAAAATACATAGATTCTAGCTTCTATTTATTAATTCGTGTAAAAAATTCATAAAATAAAAACAGTATATAACCAACAATACTCTGGCGATTAGCTAAAGTTTTCATTAGTAATGCAAAGTTACTAAACTGACCGTTAAATAGTATTCGTGACAACCCATTTGATTGTTCGGAGACTAATTATTCTAAGCCCAGGTTTAAATGCTGTTGCCACAAAGCAATTAGTAACCGGTTGTTCGGCAACTTGACTTTGTCTAGTCTTATAATTATCTATTCAATCTATACACTCAATTCATAATTATCCAATCCAATCTATAAAAGATCCATCCTCTAAGCGTTCCAGCAATGGTTAGATTCCGTTTCTTTGTTGGTTTAAGCAATTTTCCTGTAACTGTCTTACAAAAAAATGTTATGTAACAAACTGTAGCAGTGATTAAGTCAACGTTACTTGGTTTATTAATGTTAATGTAAATACGTTACACAAAAAAGTAATTAATTTTTTTTTAATTTCCTCGAAAAATAAAATTAAAGAAATAAAATCAAATTATGAAACTAGGCAACATAAACTAACACGGCACAGTATAAGAGTATTATCTACAGTCTATACAAACGTTCACACAAAATCTAGTAAACAACTACTTTCAGTCTAATCTTTGCAGTACAATAGAATCTTGTTCTTTTCTATCTTATTTTAATAAGTTTTATCTTCTTGCGACTATTTTGCAAGGACCTAGTTTGGTCGGGTCAAGTGGGAAAAGTTTCTCGGGTGTGTAATCTCGCATGTAATATCAGGACCGCTGGGAAAATGTTGGACATCAATGGGGAAACTGATATTATATGACGTCCTACTCTGTTCAACTTTGTCTTTTTAGAAAGGATACGAAGCCTGAACGAATTCGTTTAATGTAAGCGCATTGTAAGGCTAAGATATCTTTTCATTTTTAGTGCACTGATTTTATTAGTATTTGAAAGTTAATCACTATTCGATTATTCGCTAAATTGTAAACTACAAACCATAACTACCAAGATAATTAATCAAGTTCTACAAAAAACACCTGAAAAAAACTTTGAAAATCATAACTATGTCGACATATATTTGTTTCAGTAACTACATATATAACTATCAAGCAAAATATATCCTGTACAGAATATGAGTTCACATCTAAGTGAAATATTTTTTTAATATAAGCGTGAAAAACGTGCTTGCTAAAAATACGAGCAATGGCTTACCGCGTCTAAAGTTTACGATTTTAATGAAATTTCCTTCGGTTAATCTCTAAACGACACGAAATTGTTTTCATTAATACAGCACCAGAAAAGCAAGAAACCAAGCAGTATATTAACTCGTAATTTGCCTGTTTTATGTACCTATTACACGAAATATTCGTATGTTTAACGTAGAGGCAAAATTACAATATAAATTTTAGAGGACTTCTCATGTGCTTGAGTTTTATCTGTGATTTTTTAGTTGAATAAAATTGAACATAACTTGCAACTGAATCACTACATAGTATAAAACAAAGTCGCTTTCCGCTGTCCCTATGTCCCTATGTATGCTTAGATCTTTAAAACTAC